>JAWZYT010005144.1:0-43882 GCA_034508575.1 Petrolisthes manimaculis
ATAACGCAGTCAATACGTTACCTAGACGGCATCACACACTCTGTTGGAGGTCTCTGGTACTTACCTGCAAAAGAAAGAAAAATGGGAATTAACCAGAGATCAGTACATGTTAGAGTAATATGCAGAAAATCATCAATGACTCAAGATTTGTAACATTTAAAAATATTAACTAAGTTGAGTTATTCACACAAACAAAGTATCACCAGCAAGAAAAATGTCAGGATACTCCCAGCTATTAAAGACCTCAAGAAATTTACACCAATTGAACTGAAAAGATAAAGTTCCAACGTAAATTTGTCTACAAAGAAGCAACCCTGACCCAGACGTGAGACTTACTACCCTTATAATATTATGTGTGACTCAAGTTTAACCACAAATAAACTTTGCCTCCAGCATCTATATCCACACCAACGTTGACTTCCACACTCACCATAAACTATCCATTCTTGACTCAATAACATTACAGAAATGGATGGAATAAGAAAATAGATACATGACCCGTGAGCCACTCGAATCATTATGAAATATAGGCAAGTTGCATACATAAAAATCTATTGATAACTAAAGTCCCCACAGACATGCATTACGAGCATGAAATCTTTTCACACGCTAGCTTAGGGCACACTGGGAGGGGATGTGACGAAGTGGTAGAAGTGGTAGGGGTGGTAGAGAATGTGGAGAAGTGGTGGAGGTGTTAATGAGAATGTGGAAAGTGGTAGGGATGGGATGTGTAGAGGAATTTTGGTTATATTACATCAACTTATCGGCAACTTGCCCTGTTTGTAAAAACTCTAAGGATTTTCCACATCATGATTAATTTATTCACTTCTACACCTTTTGTTTATATTTTGTACAAAACATAGAATTTTTTTTTTCTTTAAATTCCAAAAGAGAACACAATGAATCACTTTATATTCCCGTCTATTTTCATCACAATACACATAAAAGATTATAACTATCACTCAACAGAGAATAATATTTTTTATATTATCTGGCGTTACGGTTTCCACATTTGTTCCATGTTATACACCACACTATATGATAAAACATGAGGAAGTTACAAATGACTAATGAATGCCACTGACTTCGTAACTGTGGAATCATGAAATGGTCACAATTATTATTCTTGGACCATGTGATGTAGTCAGAAAATAGAAGATAAACAACGAGTCCATCAAATACTACCAAGAAACACCACCTATATGGAAGGAGCTTGTTTGGTGGCATGGTTAGGTGGAATCAGAAGCCTTCATTTTTTATACATGATCACAGCGTCCTTAAACGGGAAGGGTACGTGATGAGTCAAATACATCAGCTGATCTCTTTGTACCCCATTTGTGTGTGTGTGTGTGTGTGTGTGTGTGTGTGTGTGTGTGTGTGTGTGTGTGTGTGTGTGTGTGTGTGTGTGTGTGTGTGTGTGTGTGTGTGTGTGTGTGTGTGTGAAAAGGGAGGGGTAATAAACGAGGAAGACAGTCAGACAGATTAGGAGTAAAAAGAGAATCACTGAAAGAGCAAAAAAGGAAGACTGGGAGAATTATTATAGACGACTGAGATGATAATACCTAATAGAGGAAAGTAGTACACGGTGAATATACACACAATAGGGAGATGGTCATATATAGGATAGGCCAGGGAGATAGAATGATAGAGAAACAGATAAAAGTCAGTGAGAAGAATATAAACAGACAACACACAACACACAGAGAGAATAGAAACACACAACACACAGAAACACAGAGAGAGAATACAACCAGACTACACACAGAAACACAGGGAATACAAACAGACAACACACAGAAACACAGAGAATACAAACAGACAACACACAGAAACACAGAGAGAATACAAACACACAACACACAGAAAATACAAACACACAACACACAGAAACACAGGAGAGAAAGAGAGGCAGATATAAGTAAAGAGAAGTGGCAACAGAAGTCCACATACACAAATCATGTAGCTTAGAAAATATGCAAAAAAAAAAATGAAAGTAGAAATTATAACTGAATGAGCGTCAGAAGAAGAGACACACATACACAGAAACTAGAATGAAAGAGCAGAAGAGCAGGAACAGTAGAAGCAGGTTATGGTGTTGGTGGTGGTGGTGGTGGTAGTGGACCGGTGGTGATAGTAATGGTAGTAGTGGTAGTGAAGTGGTATGGTATGGTATGGTCTGGTCTCCCCTACCACTTACTATGCTAAAAGTATATTACAAGTAATACATTACAATCAAAATCATAGTTATATATAGTGCCGTTCTTACATAGCTTGATATGTTCAGACAAAACAAACATATTCGTGTATTGCTTTTAGGAAGTACAAAGCAGCACCGAAAGACAAAACCCACACACCAAAAGGAACATGCGAACCTTGGCACATCCACGGGTGAGTGAGTGTTGGGTAGCGCGACCTAGTGCTAGTTAGAATTCAGGAGACAGCAGGCTAACGGGATCTTCTTTTTGCCGCTGAGCTAGAGAGGTAAGGGTGGGGTGCCCTGTAGTAGGGAGGGCAACGCAGGAAGGTTAAAATATATCCAACAATGTTATCAGTCTTTAGTTCCTTTTATCTAGGGATTTGTTATTATTGTGACCAGTTATAATAATTAACATGTAAGCTGTCAAGCCACACTTTCTTTATAGTATACAATGATGGTTAGAAATGGATGAAGCCTTAATTATTTTCCACAGTAATTATTACAGAAGGGGATCCAGGGCTGGAATATCAGCAATCTGCTTGACTTTGCATTAACTTTAGGAAAGTTTTCCTTCCGATAAAATGTTGACTATACTGTATGTTCAGTGTAGAACTCGAGGCAAATATTTTTTTAGTACATGGAAACAGTGCACAATCCATGAATTTTATATTTTTCTGAATGTTCATAAAATATACTTTTATGTGGATCAGTTCAACTTCTCAAACCACAAGAGTCTTCCTGTGTTGAGAATGAAACTGAAAACAAGAACATAGCTCGAGTGAACCTAGGAGAAAAAATGACATTCTTGGTTTTGCTGGTAAAACCCGCCACTCCTTCCTTCCCTTTCCTCCCCTGGCCCTCTCACTACTCACTCTCCCTCACGCAATCCTCTCACCACCATACCTCAAGCTGTACGTCATGTCCTCCTTAGTTTTTTTAACCTTTTATATGTACGGTACTTATTTTTTTCTCAAGGTCCCTTCCGTTCCGGTCTTATCATTATATTCACTTCCATCTACGAACCGAGGTCTGGAACGTTATTTACACCTCCACCTTGTATTGTCTCTCTTCAGGTATATGTCAACACTCTCAGGCTTGTCATTGAGGATCTATATAATTATAAAGTACATACATCTGAATGATTCCAACTAACTCAAACCCATTTCTTCAGTTCAGTTCATATATCTTTTCTCATAACAACATTTGGGTTCATAACTCACTATTCAGTTTGTGTTTCTCCACCTGATCTGACTCCTTGACTTAGAACTCCTATTTACATTCTGCATGTCGGGGTTTAAAGGCTACAGATTCCTCCAAACCATGCCACGAAACTCACAGTCCCATAATATTATAATATATAGGTGTTTTGTCAATATATATGGGTTGGAGGAATAAGTAGCTTCCTGCATCACTATATATACATTACGATCCTTTGTAGTCGATCAGGATGTAAAAAAAAATATATTTATATAAAAACTTACATATCAAAGAAATATCAGACAAAGAACTTCCTTAAAGATTTGGTATGACCACAGACCCACGAAGTCGTGACCTGTGTGTGTGTGTGTGTGTGTGTGTGTGTGTGTGTGTGTGTGTGTGTGTGTGTGTGTGTGTGTGTGTGATAACCAGGAACTTGAAAAAAGAGCATGAAGTCTCTGTCCAGTACTGTACGACTGTAGGCATAAATATTGGTTTACTTCCTGTCATTCAATAGCTACACATTACATTGATCGTTTATGTCTGAGGCAAATATTATATCCTTTTTATATATACACTAACACGTGCAAACACACACACTCAATGACACTCATATGTAAATACTTAAATCCAAAACCAAAAATGTCAAATATTTTACTTCTGACGTAGACTGTACACTTCATTCCTTCCCACTTACACGCTAACCGTTACCGTCCGTTACATAAATATGACGAAGGATGTCACTCTTATCACCACTTGTAAGTACAAGTGTATTCCTCTAGTGTTGATTTGATAAGACACTTGAAGAAGCGTGTTTCCCTCCATCAAAAAATTTGTCTATGCAACAACAGGAACTACACACCTATTTAAGAAGACCAAACGTTTGTTTGTTTTTCAATCAACAATGCCATTTATCAACAAATCTTCATCATCGGTTTTGTAATTATACCAATGTCTCAGGAGCATCCTTTAAGGCAATAATTCAACTATAGATCGATGTTGGTTATGAGGCTGCAATTAATAATCAGTGGAGTTCACATCTGTGTTGTGTGTTCAGGATTTCTGTGGTAAATAAGAAAGCAGTATTTTGAGACCTTGAAGAAGAGACGTTCATAGCTTCAATTCTCATGCTAGGGAACTTGTGCAAGCCACAGTCTCACCTCACTTCACTTTACTCACAGTCACTCTCACTTATCTCTCTTCACCCTCTGTATCTCCATGGGATGTTTGGTGGTAATAAGGTGATAAGTCCAAAGGAAGGAATGTAACACTGAAAACCTAACATATGGAAGTGAAAAAGTGGGTTTCTTAAAGGTAGTGTATACAGTGTCCTTTATTGAGAGAGATCATGCGTGTCCACCCTCCCCACCCACTCACCCAACCCAGAATAATTATGTGAAAGGAAAAGACCTCTACCCTTTCCAGTTTGCATGAAGTCATCACTAAGCTAGCATATATATATTTTGAAATCACATTTCTTTTGACTCTTACGATCGGAAACTTCAGTCACATTTGGGCAAGGCAAACGTACTGAAATGCCCGACTGAACTGTGTGTGTGTGTGTGTGTGTGTGTGTGTGTGTGTGTGTGTGTGTGTGTGTGTGTGTGTGTGTGTGTGTGTGTGTGTGTGTGTGTGTGTGTGTGTGTGTGTGTGTGTGTGTGTGTGTGTGTGTGTGTGTGTGTGTGTGTGACAGTGGATTGGGATCATTAATATATGGACAACATGAGCAGACTGATAGTTGTCTAGTAACATGATAAACAAAAACACACACAGATGAAAGTATCCCTAGAACAACAGGGGTTTTAAGGTACATTAAAACTAGTCAGACATTAAAATATAGTACCTAAAGAAGACGAACAGGTGATGACGGAGTGATATGATATGGTGTGGTAAAGTGAAGGCCATGTGTGTCTGTCTGTGTCTGTGTGTGTGTGTCCAGCTGGAAGAGTTTTGTGGCAGTGTGAGTGGCCTTGGTGATGCAACCCCCCTCCGTTACTGGAACCACCACCACCAACACCATCAGTAGCTACCATTTGTGTCGACCTCGCCCATCATTACTTGCACTCGCACTCACGCACTCTCACACACAGACGCACTCACACACACTCTCTCTCTCTCATATACATACACACACACACTCTCACTCTCTCTCTCTCTCTCTCTCTCTCTCTCTCTCTCTCTCTCTCTCTCTCTCTCTCTCTCTCTCACATACACACACTTATACAGAGAAACCATTTACAAAACACTGTTATCACGATGCTTGATGGTGTAGTGTGGCTTTAGAGTTTTGACCACAGACTCTCCCCACATCATCAACATCAACATCATCTCGTGGCAGGTTCTCAAGAGGATCACCAAACCAATGTTATTACCTCAACCACTAAACCTCGGCCACTGTCAACCCTGCATGGGAAGACGAGGGCAGGAGGAGGGGGTGGGGTGGGTGGGGGGTTGATTCCTACATTGTACAGTATTATAATCCAAATAGACTTTAGATGTTAGACATTTTTATGAATATATAACATATATATAACATAATATATATATATGAATATAATATTACTAACACTTGGTAATGATGGTGCAAAGTTTGGGGAGTGGGGGGAACTGACTTTAATTTTATTTTATACAACTTCCCTTTGTCATCATTATTTGCACTTATATCTTGGGGAGCTTCTGTATCTCTTACTATCAATCAATCTAGCTGACTATCAATCCATCAATCAATTTCTAAACTTGACTACATACTGTATACCCATATATCTTTGTTTGTACCTATTTAACTTTTTTTTATCTGTTTCTGCCTTGCCTTCTTTAAGTCCTCTGAGCACAATAAGGCATATCACACACCTTGAACCCTCCTTCACCACCAACACCAACACACGATTGTTCTCCCTCGTTCCAAACCCAGTCAGTCAGTCAGTTCCCTCCTCCTCCTCCTGTTCCTCCTCCTACCACTCCTCCTCTTCCTCCTACCACTCCTCCTCCTCCTCCTACCACTCCACCTCCTCCTCCTACCACTCCTACCACTCCTCCTCCTACCACTACTCCTCCTCCTCCTCCTCCTACCACTCCTTCTCCTCCTCCTGCTTCTCCCCCTCCTCCTCCTCCTCCTCCTTCTCCTTCTCCTACCACTCCTACCCCATCCATACCGTGTTATTGTCATCATTGCTAACCCCCCCCCTCCCCCTCCCCACCCCCCTATACCCCCATTCACAGCCATTGTCCCAGACCCGCCCACCATACTTAACCTCCTGATCCTGCACGCACACACGAATGCACGCACACATAGGAACATGGACACACACACACACACAGAAAAAAATGAGAATAATGTCAAATAGGAAATGAATTAGATTGACAGATAAATTGATAGTTAGATATAAACAGATATACAGTATATATATGGAAGGTCAAATAAAAGTATAGATAATAAAATGAAAGAATGAAATAGGGAGAAAACAATAGCTGATGATATGGAGATGAAAGGAAGGAGAAAAATAAAGTAAATAAAAAACTCAGGGAAGGTGGAAAGGGACACACCGAAGGAGGGAGAAAGGAGAGGGATTAACCCAAGTGTGAAGGATGAATGTTGTGAAAGATGGTGGGAAAGGAATGGCATGTACAGATTAGCGAGGTGTGAATGAACGCTGCTGGAGAGAGAAGAGGAGAGGAGAGGGAAGGGAAGGGAAGGGAAGGGAAGGGAAGGGATGAGATGGGATGGGATGGGATGGGATGGGAAGGGAAGGGAAGGGAAGGGAAGGGAAGGGATGGGATGGGATGGGATGGGATGGGATGGGATGGTATGGGATGGGATGGGAAGGGAAGAGAGAATAGAATGGAATGGAATGGAATGGAAGGGGAGAGAAAGAAAAAAAAAAGAAAAAGAGAGAGAGAGAGAGAGAGAGAGAGAGAGAGAGAGAGAGAGAGAGAGAGAGAGAGAGAGAGAGAGAGAGAGAGAGAGAGAGAGAGAGAGAGAGAGAGAGAGAAAGTTAACAGTCCTGGAAGTAGAAAGTTGGACTCAAATAGGACAGCTGAACAACGTAAACACCTTAGAATGTCACTAGTTTTTTTCTTCAGTTTTGTCATACCTACATATAGTAAAAATAGTCATATAAAAAACCGTGTATTCACATAATGTTAATCTCACTCGAAAAAAAATACATAAAATGAGTGTATTCATATCTCACTCGTACTCATAAAATTGCTATACTCTGATATTCATTCATATTATAACAGAAAGTCAATTGGGTAAAATCGTAGTCTTTGTGTACAATATGTGATTAAAACAATATAACACGAAGGAAGAAACATGTGATTTTTACTCGAGTTAACATAAACCTTGGTACATAGTCATTTCCACAGCCATAGGACCCCTGGCTGGTGATTCAGATACTTCCTATACACACACACACACACACACACAGACAGCAGACAGACACACACACGAACAAACAGATATCCGTCTCTCGGAATCTGGTTGAAACACAATGGTAGAAATTACATCCCCGCGGCTCCTGGCTTTCTCTCTCTCTCTCTCTCTCTCTCTCTCTCTCTCTCTCTCTCTCTCTCTCTCTCTCTCTCTCTCTCTCCAAAAAAAAAGTAGACATTGCGGTAAAAAAAAAAATCTTAATTGGTGTTTTTACTGAATAAACTCGTTTCTGGCGGTTTGTATTCGGAGTAAAAAAAAGACAAAAAGAAATAAGAAAAAATAACTTTCGTCTGTTGTGAACATTGAGCTGCCTCAGTGTGTATATATTGTAGCCCGTGGTAGATGACGATGGGATATGAGGTGTACAGTGATCCGCACAAGTTCTCTTTCACCAGCTTAACTCCGGTGGTAACGTCGGGATCGATGTATGTAATATTTAATATGTTCTGACACATCTTCGGTTTTGAGGTATATCACTCACAGATCTCACTTTACCTCTCATTGATCTTTCTTGATCCGATGGGAATAATTATAGATCCTTTCTCTCACCTTCAGTGCCTTATGTCATTAACTATTTTGTTTTTGTGCTTAAGTAAATATTTAATTACTATACTACTACTACTAGGTACTACTACTACTCTCTCTCTCTCTCTCTCTCTCTCTCTCTCTCTCTCTCTCTCTCTCTCTCTCTCTCTCTCTCTCTCTCTCTCTCTCTCTCTCTCTCTCTCTCTCTCTCTCTCCTGACACCGCTCTAGAAAAGAAATCAATCCCTTCACGCATTATATAATGGCATATTAACCATGTAAAATAGCTCTTCAGTCACTGCTATATCCTGAGACATCGTTGTGTACAAATGAACATAAGAAGTCATTTTATAGTGAAAGTAACAATAATAATAATAATAATCTCTCCTCTACATATTATAGTGAAAGTAACAATAATAATAATAATCTCTCCTCTACTGTATTATTCTGACGACCGGTGTTGTTTCCCTAATCACACACAATTTTGACTAGAAGAATTTAACTTTGCTCTCAGTTCTATGTTAGCTGTCTTGTTTTGTACTTCTCTCGTCACGAAAAACTTCCAGAAAATCCCACTTGTCATTTGAGGGGAACAAACCACCTCAGTATAGGCGACCTTTTTGTTGGAATGTTTGGAGGAATCATAGACCTCCATCGCCAACCATAGCCCTCCATCGCCAACCAAACCCATATATGGCCCCTTGAAAGTGAAGGTGTTGGTGGAGAATGATGGCTTTATCTCCATCAAGTGTGAGTGAGGACGGTAATAAATCCATTACTTCAACAGCTGATCCCCCGTGATTCATTTACTTCATATTGTTCACGGCCTCTGTGGTGTTTATAGAGGAATTTCTCGACCACTGGTTCACACCAAGTCGAATACACTCGGGAATGCACTTCATAATTTTTGTAAGTAAAACAGTATTTGGTTATTGGTTGCTTATGATGCTAACTTTCTCAAGCTCAGAAACAGCAAACGTGAAGTCAATCATTTTTCTGAAGATATTAATCGTCCCGGTGAAATTGTGTAAGAAAATTTAGCTGCTCGGTTGTTAAAATGTAATGCAAATCGTACTGATATTCGAATCCCGAGTACCATTCTTTAAAAGCTAACAGAGGAGAACTATAGGCTATACCACGGTCGTTGGCTATACATATCGAACCTAGACACGACTGTTTATGGGGCTTTCAAGGGAAGTAACATATGGTACTGTATTGTACAACGTGTATACATTGTCTGAAGTGTCTGATAATTGTCTACATTAAAAACCTATAGGGGAGGAGGATCACAAATAAAGTAAAAAATAGCAACAAGTATTTATGGTCTCCAGCGGAAGTGTGGTCGTGAGTGTGAGAGGAGACGCTGGGATGCTGGAGAAGGGAACCTCAATGGTAAAAGCGAGGGAAAAAATCCACAAAGAAATGCCAACCCTCAAGGTAGCTATTGCACTCACAGAATTTTTTTTTTTTTATTAAGGTACCGGATGTGACGTCATGATGGAGGAGAAAGATATATGTGTGTGTAGCCTACGGGGGTATTATTGGAACCGAAGAGGATATATAGAGAGAGGGAGGAAAAGTGGAGGGAAAATAAGTCAAGCAGTATACTATATAATGAACATTTATAAATTGCTTTCTCGTCGACAGTGTAAAATTCCCTCAAGACAGAAAATCGAGAAGAAACGAGAGATTTGCGCAGAAAATTGCCGACACCAGAGAAAAGCCCATGCAGGAGAAAAGTGCGTGAAAATATACCGTCAATGCAATATGAACAACATAGCGTTCTCGTCGCCAAAGGTTAAACTAAAATTATGGATAAGAAAACAGGAAGGAAAAAATCGACATTTTGCTCCACATCACGTTCCGGCACCCTGAAATAATGGCCACGTTACCACCACCTCACCGTTACTGCTACTCCGCCTAGGTATTTCTGACGTGCGGCACAACATGGAGGGGAAAGAGAAAAAAAAGAAAGGATATGACAGTGAACTGGCGCGCCCTGATTCCCTCGGGCCAACTGAGGGAAATTTACCACACACAAACCTTTAAGAATTACCAGTGTTTACACATTGTACAAGTATGTGTACTTCATGGTATGATTCACAGCTTTCGGTTTATAGTATACACAGTTTTTCAAGTCTCTGATTAAATAATTGTCTTCGATCTCAGCATTGTTGTTGTTGATGTTTTCCCACCGGTAAGCTTTGGTCACAGGGAAAGTACAAATTAGAATAAAGGAGGTCCTGGCCCTATATGCTCAGTGTTTGACGTAATACCTATCCGATTAAACATTATGAGTAATAGGATTATCATACATATGTCTATAAATCTCTACAACTTCAACATTACAGTAGGTTCACATAGCACCGAAGAGGAGGACTGAGTCATACTAGTACTTGTCCACATAACGGGGTGACGGACAGAGAGACTTTCGATATGACTTACAGTTCACTTTCTTATCTATCACCATCAGTGCTATTCTCCTTCAGGTGCCCGAGACCCTATAATCAACATCATCCAGAATAGTGTGAAGGTCAAGAGTTTTGCATTTCTTTTCGTTTTCTATAGGGAGCCAAGCCATGCATTAAGGTGAGAGTATACTTTTGTTACATTGGAGTGTCTTTAGTCCTCCAAAGTATGCCAGGAAACAGAACCAAATGAACAAAAATAATGGTGGCTTGTTGCTTGGAATAGTTTGGAGGAATCATTATCTCTAAAAATGTCGAAACTGTACCCTCCCCTTAAGTACGAATATAATGATAGTGGTTCCTCCTTATTATGACATGAAACAGTCATTCTCGGTACATATGGTGTTTTGAGATATAATGTGGAGTAATAATAGGTCGCCTCTAATTCACCAACAAAATGAAGCCCATATAATCGTCAACAAACTCAAAACCCTTCAAATTGCATGGGTATTATTCCAGCCAGTGTCCATTTCATCCCAGGCAACGAGTGAGTGAGTGAGTGAGTGAGTGAGTGGGTGGGTGAGTGAGTGAGTGAGTGAGTGAGTGAGTGAGTGAGTGAGTGAGTGAGTGAGTGGGTGGGTGAGTGAGTGAGTGAGTGGGTGAGTGAGTGAGTGAGTGAGTGAGTGAGTGAGTGAGTGAGTGGGTGAGTGAGTGAGTGAGTGAGTGCATGAATGACTCTGTGTTGGGACGGCAGCATGACACACTTAACCAATGTCTTGCTCTTACATCTGCCGTCTCCTGCAATACGACACTACGCAACTCATCACGACTCCATCAGACCAGACTCATCCAACAGTCGTGTGTCTCAGGCCTGGTTGTTGTTGTTGTTGTTGTTGTGGCTGGAGGTGTTGACGAGACAATCATGTGCTCCACAATATGTTTCATTATCTCACTTTTGTACAATTATTTTGTTGAAGTTTCCACTAAATATATGTTTTCGTTTTGTTGCCTCTGGTGTTGGTATTACTAAAACTCGTATAAATGGCTCCTCTGCTGGCCTCAAGCCCTCGGACCTACAGGCGAATGTACACTACAGTACTTATAAAAGTTGATTTATTTTCGTCATAAATCTTTTAACAATAGTTTATTACAACCTCCTCTGCATATTATGTATTATCCACACAAAAATTGGTGTTGATATCTCAAAGGACCTAGGAGTAGTTAGGTTCGGACGGATGGATAGTCACTTTGTGATATTATATATAGATTGTTTATACTCGGAATAAATAGTTTTATACTCGTATTTTATCTCGTGTTATATTTTATTGTGTTTACTCTTGCAATAAAAATTTTCACATTATAATAAAGCTGCCAACAGATCTCGCCATATTCGATAGCTTAGTTTAAAGGATAGTAAATTATTAAAAACATCATCTCTCTCTCTCTCTCTCTCTCTCTCTCTCTCTCTCTCTCACACACACACGAATGTATGAGAGTAATAAACAGCATGCCAATAATAACAACTCCTGGCTCGGGAAAACCCTACACTACACACGAGTCAATCACGCAGGAGGTAAAGAACAGTAAGTCAATCAAGCGAGGACAGTTATGGAGCTCACACACACGACCCAAGGCGACCCACCACTTCCCTAACACACTGAACTGATCCCGTTACCTGTAGACCGACCCATTACTCACTCAAGGACACACACCATCACCAAACCTTCAGATAGAAAAAATAACATGTCCCACAAAATTATAATGATACTTTACCTATATATATATTATATATATCGGCTAGACTATAAAAAAAAGTCTATAACAGCAGTTGTTAGTAGTACGTCCAGTATCATTAAGGCTGAATTACAACTATCGTACACATACAATAAGTTTTTGCTTTTGCTCTCCTTTTCGTGTTTTTCGTTACGTCTGTATATGAATGATGGACTGAACCTCAGTATAGACACAAAGTCTGTATCTTCCAGTTGGAATGTAAAAATACTTAAGGGGATAATTTCCTGCTATAGGGAATGAGAGTGTCACTGACGTTTCCAATCCAATCTACTTCAAGAAACAGAAAACCTCAGTTTACGAGTATGGAATCTGTTTCGTAGCTCTATTTGGGGAATCGGTAGTTCTAGAACTCACCGACGAGAGATTACCCCATTCTGAATGTAAAAATAAGTGGTAGTGGTGATGGTGGTGAAGTGTCGAGGACGTGGTTGGCACTCCACTCTCCCTCACAAGTTCCCTCGGGGTTCAGTGGTCCAGGTTCCAGGAAAAAGTGCAAGTGAAAATAATAAAATACATTCATGCTAATAATCAAGTTGACAAGTGTGTGACAGTCTCATGATTTACTGCAGGGATAGTATAGTTATACTCTCACTCACTCACTCACTCACTCGCTCTCTATCTTTCCTTCTGTGTTTGTGTATGTATACTATATTATGCACTGCGGTGTGTATGTATGTGGGTATATATCATTGGTATATATATGTGAGTCACGACTAGAGATGGTGATAAAGAATTATTTCATACAGTACTAATTAAAGTGACTTATACATGACGAGTGTATAGGTGACTGACTGACCAACTAGCACTTTGTATTATAGTAAATGTATATATATGTGTCGGTACGTGCGTGTGTATGTGCGAGCGAGTGTAAGAACCACAACAACTGAACACAACCCACCACAAAGAAAGAAAAAATGAATGAATGAGTACTCCAGAGATTCAGTGAATGAGACGGTGTTTACTGGAGTGAATGATTGTGGTACATATCCGTTTACCACCACCACCAACAACAACAACAACAACAACAACAACACTTACTGTACACGAGAGAAGTATATATTTATGAACCACAACAATAACAACTACCTAAACCACAACCAATAGCATCATCAACAAATAACCTTCATGGTCACACACTACTTACTAACCTCGCCTCGCCCCTGCCTTTCCTTTCCTTCACTCCACACCTCCTCACACTTACCTGTAAAGAAAAGACAAATACAGTTAACAATAAAATATAAATAACAAAAGAACAACAACACAAGACAAACCTGATGACAACAATGCACATGAACACATTAGTTACCTCACAAAAGAAAGCAGTGGCGGCAAGAAATAGAATAATAATAATAATAAAATATATATACATACAGTATATAAAAAGTATTTCTGTATACGAGACAGGAAGCTCAAGACATTCATTCAAATCACGAACCTATGAAATGATGAAACGCGGGCAAAAAAATTAAATGCAAAAGGAGAAAAATATGTAACGTCAAGACACAAAAGAAATACCACCTCTTTATAGCGTGCTGTTGAAAAGAGAGGAAAAAAAATGAGAATGTACCTCAACAGAACAGAATATCAACAACGTTCCTCACTTGATTTATGAAGACGTTTGAGATTTGTCCAACTTACATGTCGTGTTGATGTTTATGTATGTATCTCTCTCTCTCTCTCTCTCTCTCTCTCTCTCTCTCTCTCTCTCTCTCTCTCTCTCTCTCTCTCTCTCTCTCTCTCTCTCTCTCTCTCTCTCTCTCTCTCTCTCTCTCTCTCTTGTGAACTTGACCGATCAAAAAAAAAAATGACAAAACGAGAAAAAAGACAGAAAAGAAGTACTACAAACTTGACTTACCACCAACTAACAAACAAATAAAAAAAGGGGAAACAAAAACAAAAAGGTGAAAACGAAAATAATAAAAAAGTGAAAAAAAAAAAAAAAAAAAAAAAAAAAAAATTAGGTGAAAACGAAAATACTAAAAAGTGAATTTTTTTTTGAGGTGAAAACAAAAATACTATATAAAAAAAACCCCACCTTGAGCACTTTAGAACCGGTAATATTTTCTTCCAGTATATACTTTCACGCCGCATTACCTACCCAAACAAACTTGACCAACCCCATCCATCAATTACATCCATCCATCCATCCATCCATCCATCAATCAGGAGTTCAGAAGCCATCAACTCTGCCACGCCTTTCACACACTATAACCTATATATCTGTATTCGACTTTCCTTTTCTTTCCGACGATAGAGATAATCACACGTTTCTTTTTTTCTCTGCATATTTTTTTTTCGCTTTTCCCTTCAGTTTCATACATATTCGTTCGTCAAACTTTCTTCTTCCGTCATAATGTTTCCAGGCAACACACACACACACACACACACACACACACACACACACACACACACACACACACACACACACACACACACACACACACACACACACACACACACACAGAGGCATGATATCCGTGTCTTTCCTCCCTATGTGGACTTGTGTGGTTGGTTTACTAGATAGAACACACACACATACACACACACTCATACCTACACGCAATACTAGCAGGTAGATATATAGGCAGGTAGGGGGATCCGGGAAAAGTTACAATATCACCTGTACTATGTCGCCGGTAAACTTTCCACGGCTACCAGGCGTGAAAACGGGAGTCCTGTCTGATGCCTTTATAGCTCTTTACTTCTCTTTTTATATATCATGGAGGGAAAAGGGACACACGTTTCATTTTCTCTGCATACTTTTTTTTTTTTTTTTTTTTTTTTTTTTTTCATTCACTTTCATACATATTCGTTCATCAAACTTTCTTCTTCCGTCATAATGTAACACACACACACACTCATATATACACACATACACATACACAGGCTTACATGTCTGGTAGATACGAGAATATGTTTACCCTATATTAGTCAATTGTACTTAAAGGGGAAAGTTTGGTATTGGTAAAGAGAGAGAGAGAGAGAGAGAGAGTATAAGAAGGGCCATGAGAAAGAGAGAGAGAGAGATAGACAGGGACCACTCTGGGGCTACTGAATCTTGCAAACTATTCCAAGCAACAGAAAACCATCATTACTTTTGCTCTTCTGGTTCTGTTTCCTAGTATACTTTGTTGGAGGAATCAAGGCACTCCAATGTACCAAAAAAGAATGACTGCTTTTAAGTGACTGACGACTCTTGTACCCAACGCATTGAACAAAACACATCGTACCGGTATATTATTAATTTTTAAGGCATATATATTGACAAGACTCGTCCTCATAAATCACGTATACAACATTATTCTCTCCGATATTCTTGTAAGTGTTGACGTTAGAAAGTTTGATAAACAAGTGCGGAATAAATATGTTGGATGTGTTTACCAAGACAGGCAGCGGGGGCGCGCACGCACACGCACACGCACACACACACACACACACACACACACACACACACACACCGCTACTTGACAGTCAGAAAGCAGTGCCGGGGAAACTCTCACGTCAATCACAGGAAGCATCACAGTGAAAGTAATATATTTTTCGTGGCACGGGTTGCAGGCTCCAGTAATTTCCACTCTGTTAATTTTTTTTTTTTTTTTTTTTGCACCTTTCAAACACATCTATATTTTAATCATTTATTAAGTTACTCCTTTGTCAATTATCATAAAGGATATTTTTGGGTCATACAAAATAAAATAAAGAACAGTAATGATTATGTTCAAAATATAATATCATATAAAAACTACAGTACAAGGAAAATAGATGTGACCATAGCCTCCCTTCAAACCAACCCAACTGACAGTCAGATCCCAGAAGAGAACTTATATTTTAACGCCAGCGATGCTCATCTTTACACGCAAGAGATCCGTTTCCCGTCATCACTCAGCCATGACAACACGACACATCCAAATGAGTGTGTGTGGCTGGCATACTTGGAGGGAAAACACCACAGTAGCAGCAGCAGTCTCAAGGTCTTTATAGAAAACACCTACATCGTATTAAAGTCCAAGCAAGCACTTTCTTATTTTCGTTTGACTGTGGGCGGGAAGATAATGACCATATTCAGAAATGGTTCAACTCATGCAACCACCACGAAAAGAGATTTTTTCTTTAGTTTCGACCTCGTTTTTGTAGTGGTGAAGAATCTGTAGGATAAGGGCATCCAGAAACGACGAGTAATATTATTGGTGTTTATAGGGGTATCAAGTATTTATATATATACGGTATCAGAGAAATGGCATTTATCTGTATACACATTTTCTTTTTATTTGTCATACACCTGAGATATAAGGCTTTTGTGAAGGAAAGGGAAAATTTGTTCCCTAAAACTAAGTAGACTGGCTGGACATAAAATATATACTGATTTTAACAGACACACACACCACACACACACACTCACACACACACACACACACTCACACACACACTCACACACACTCACACACACACACACACACTCCCGCAGGCACCACACACGCTCCAGGCACAAATTAAACAAAAAGCACTCCTTTCAAGGTCTGGTGGAAAGCAGGAGGAAACAACGTGAAAGGGAGATACAGATAGACAAATAAAGTTCAAAATCAAAGTATACTACCACCAGTGCTACTACCACGACTGCTACTACTACTACTACTACTACTACTACTACTACTACTACTACTACTACTGCTTCCCATTGAGTTATGACAAGTGGAGTTGAGTAGATAACACATACTGGTAATAATAATCAGGTAAGAAGGGAATAATTACTTTTATATCAGATGACATGATGGGAAAAACAGTGCAACGTAACACATGGACTCTCACTGACTGCTCATGAGTTATGGGGGCCAAGTGTTATTGTGGGTCGAATTGGAAGCTACCCATTCCTTCTATAACTGTTCCAAAAAACCAACCACCGACACTGAGAAAGTCTACATGTTGGCATATATAGCTAGTAGGAATCAGTTGCTGCTTCCAGTTCTCCGAAAACCCTTACGTTTTTCCCACAACCCATAACCACTGCCAACCACACACACACACACACACACTGTCACAAGCACAAGCACAACCACACACACACTCACACACACATAGAGCTACTTAAATCACTTTCCTTTCTTTCTTTTCAGTGCTGACTACTCATGTTGAGCGATGGGAAGGTCAGTCAGTAGGTAGTAGTGGTGGAATGAAGCAAGAGAGTAATCATTGCCTTCTCTCCCCCTTGTACTGAACTCCATGGTGTGGTGGTGGTGGTGAGGGGATGGTCACTATTTCTTGGCTAACTTTAGCAACCCGAAGGTGGTGATGTGTGGTGGGAGGAGTGAAGGATGTGTGTGTGTGTTTTGTGTGTGTATCGATGTGGATTGTGTACGTGTCAAGGGTGCATATGTGAGAAATACGTGCTCTCCGTTAGTGTGTGTGTGTGTTTGTTTGAGTGCAGGCGTGAGGGGCGTGCGAGAGGTTTGCGTGTGTGTATTGGTAGTAGTGGTTGTTGCACGCACTGGAGCAACACACACACACACACACCGTCGAGGCCTGTATGTGTCACGTAAGGCAAGAGTGTTGATAAATGTGTATATACCCGGTATATGTGTGTCCAAGATAGTACAGTACACACACACACCATAGGCATAGAACAACAATACAACACATCATTAGAGAAGTTAACAGTAATATAGAACAGTAAACAACGATTATGTAGTTGTGGTAGAGTGAGGAGGTATGAAAGAGGGAGTAGAGCGAGAAGTTAACATTAATATAGTACAGTAAACAACGATTATGTAGTTGTGGTAGAGTGAGGAGGTATGAAAGAGGGAGTAGAGCGAGAAGTTAACATTAATATAGTACAGTAAACAACGATTATGTAGTTGTGGTAGAGTGAGGAGGTATGAAAGAGGGAGTAGAGCGAGAAGTTAACATTAATATAGTACAGTAAACAACGATTATGTAGTTGTGGTAGAGTGAGGAGGTATGAAAGAGGGAGTAGAGCGAGAAGTTAACATTAATATAGTACAGTAAATATAGATAATGTAGTTGTGGTAGAGAGTGAGGAAGTAGGAAAGAATGAGTATATATAGAGCAATATGTTGGAATGAATATATTTTGTAACCTAATAGACACAATGTAGAAATGTTGGTTAATATTACTTACTCTATTATAAGATGCTACCAAATTCTCTCACGCACATTACTGTATATAAAACTGCGTACTTTTTTTTTTTTTTTTTTGTCGACTATAAGTAAATGTGAGAAGGAATTTAAAATACCAAAATCGTGAGACATTCAGTGCACAAAGGGTTCAAAAAGACGACGCAGAAGAGAGTCACCTGTGTGTATGTATGTAAGGTTGATGTATATTGCAGTTACTTTGTTTCCTCGCGGTTGAAATAAGTAAATTCTTCCTTAGCTTATTGGTAATAAATTTCATACGCTGAGTTGAAAGTTAACTGATATACTTTTTAATCATGTGTGTTTGTGCTTCAAGTTGACGTAATGATAAAACAAATATAATAATAATAACAACAATAATAATGATAATAATAATAACAACGATAACAATAACAATATTAATAACCATAATAATAATAATAATAATAAAACAATAACAATAAATAAATAAAATAAAATAAATAATAATACCGGTAATAATAATAATAATAATAAAACAATAACAATAAGTAAATAAAATAAAATAATCACGGATCGGAACTCGGCACAAAAAAAAAAAAAAAAAATTACACTGGGATTCAAAGGGTAAATATGTGGCGTCTCTTGTGCCGTTTTTCCCATCCTTCGAGGTCGACATTTTGGTGGTGATGTGGAAACTTTATTGTGGGGCGACAGACACACACAGACAGACAGACAGACAGCAAGCAAGATGTTCATAACTTCACAGGGACCTTGGTCATTGTTTACACCCTGACATTTGTGTGTGTGTGTGTGTGTGTGTGTGTGTGTGTGTGTGTGTGTGTGTGTGTGTATGTGTGTGTGTGTGTGTGTGTGTGTTTAATGTCATAGTATGCATGACGAACTAAAAGACAAAAATAATATAATCGGTCAACTCATTTACACTAATATTATTTAATTGATGTTGTTTGTTTTTATACATTATTATTATCTATATCTACCCAATCAAGAACAGTTAGTTTCGTTTATGGAAGTGTGTGTGTGTTGTGTAAGTAAGTCATCTCTTGTTACGTGAATTTTTAAGACGGCAACTCACTCCTCCAATCACTGCTAAACAACACAACAACACATTATTCCCTGTATATCTATTCTAGGTTTACTAACACCTGGTGATTTTACTTGATCGGAAGAAATACTAATTATATCTACAAAATGAAAATTATTGCAGTTTATATACAGCACAATTTTTAGTCCATAATATATTTCTACTAACACCAGACGATATAATATGACACAGGTCGGTTCTATATTACACAGAAAACGAGTTCAGAAAGTATAAAAAAAAAAATAAAAAAAAAAAAAATAATAATAAAAAATAATAAAAGGAATATAAGTCACGCTCATGTACGTTAAACTGTGCGTGAGACAGTTCATACATTCTACCTACACCTTAATGCACCAAAACTGACGAACAAAAATCATAACAGGTAAAGAATGGGTTAAGGTGTGTAGGAAGTTTGAGCACAAGTTATAAAAAAAAAAAAAAAAAAAAAAAAAAAATAATAATAATAATAATAATAAACAAACATTTCTATTTTGTATTCCATGCGTCAAACCCATTACAACAGACAAAGTAATAAACACGATGACTCTGCTAAACCTATACTTGCGTCGTTAGGCCGTGGGGTGGACGAGTCAATAAATTATCATGTGACAGTCCTCGTCGTTTGTCACTGTTACTTGGTTGGTTGTCGTATGATAGAGGAAAGGACACACACACAGGCAAACAGTCACAGGCAGAGAGAGGACTGGCAGATAAATACACACATACTCTTTTGTCTTGTACTTATACTACTCCCTTTTAAATTATTATTACTCCATATCAAAGACAGTTGTCGTATGAACATTTTATTACGTTCCACTGAGGTATGGTTCGGTTATCAAGTTGTGGGATTTCTTATTTTCATCCTCTTTTGTCAAGTAATTTTCGGCTTCGTAGTCCATTTTCTCCCTCCATAACACACACCTTGAAAGGATTTTTGGCCTTCAATTCTCACCACTTAGTTTTCCTTCACCAGCGATAAATCCAGGCTACATTGTGTTAGTGTAAATGTGTGTGTGTGTGTCTGTGTGTCTGTGTGTGTGTGTGTGTATCTGTGTGTGTGTGACCTTGTTGTGTGACCTCCGCTTGTGACCTCCCTCCCTCCTGATCGGTCGTCAAGGCTGCTCAACCAATCAATTGTTTGTTTAGTTTTTCCCTGTACAGTTCAGCACCACAAGAGGACAGTCCACTTCCTTCTCTCCCACCATAAATAAATTGTTTCTTTACCCTGGAGATCCAATGTCACACAATAGATAGATAACACCAATAACACACAATAAATAACACCAATGACACACAATAGATAGATAACACCAATAACACACAATGAATAACATCAATAACGTCTTGTTGTAACTCCAAAAATATCAGCTGCCCCCACTTATATACTTGAGTGCAGACTTAAAAACAAAGGCTGGTTAGTTGTGCATTTTTTCTATTACTAAATTCAGGCTATTATATACCTCCTCATGTACACGATCAAAGAATGAAAACTACAATAAAATAACCCTCAACTAACGATAGATTTCCCTCATATTATTTAACTAGATATAAACACCTGGCGAACTAAAAACCTCATGTTAAAAAAAAAAAAAATTGTCTAATGGTTAAAATCTCCCAACTAGGATGAAATTGTAAGTTGCAGATGGAGTGTCTGCATGAGTGCCTGTCTGTCTGTGTGTGTGTGTGTAGGTTAGCTGTCTGGTGTGGGTCTGGGACAACATACTGCCAGCGGGGTGTCGGAAATGCCACGCAAAACTTGTGTACCTCCACCCCCCCTCCATCTCCATCCTTTCTATCCCTCCCTCCCACCCTTCCCCCTTAATATTCAGACCTTGCTATCATACACTCGAATTCCTTTCTCGTACCTACCCTTCCCAACCTCTCTATACTTCTCTATCCTTCATTTCTTGATTGTCTTCTCTACATTATTTCTCTCGTATTCGTATTGTCTTTATTTTACAAGCATATTCTTTCAGTCTCTCCCCTCTCTTTTCCTGTTTCAGTTATTTCTCACTTTTCTCTCGTATTAATTTCCCCATCATTTTTATCTCTCTCACTATTTCCCATCTTCCTCTATCCCCTCCCTCCCTCTCTCTCTGACCTTTCTCTCCCTGCATGCCTTCTACTCCTCCTCTTTCCCGCCGTGGGCAGTGTCGGGTCTGGTCAACTTGGGCTCCATCACTTACATACTGCCTCTGTTATTTGGCGAGACAGGTAATTTGGTGGCGAGTATGTTGCCCTGACTCCCTCTTTCCCTCCATCTTCCCCCCTCTCCTCCTCCTCCTCCTCCTCCTCCTCCTCCTCCTCCTCCTCCTCCTCCTCCTCTCAATTCTCTCTCTGCAGCTTTCCTTATGGGGTTTATCATGTGTGGGAATCGCTCCTCGGCTACAGATTCCTTCAAACCGGCTAAGAAACATATTCCCCATTAGTATAATGAGGTGCCAATCTGTTTTCTGGTGTTGGTTACAGAAAACAAAAACTCTCTAATTTTGCTAGAAGAGATGATCCCTTTAACTTTTTCCCAACCAGTCTATTATTAATATCCATTTTTCTTTAATTCTTCCATTTTAAAATGTTGACGTGTCTGAAAAGGTGTACTTTGACAAACGCCAGAAGATCTGAGTCGTAATTATTAAGTCCCTCTGACTGAAAGTTAAAAAAAAATATCATAATAGTACGGACTCTATTAGCAGTTTGTAAAATAAACTTCAAAAATATATAAAAATTTCTTAAGCTGCTCACGATTTGATTAAGTGAAATGGGTTCCTTGCCCCTTAACCATCACAACACATCACTGACAGGGTTTCATTCACCTTCCCTCCTGAAAATATTATTATACCTTCAAGACATTCCTTCCCAAGCGACACACCTCTGCATTCCCTCCCTCCCTCCTTCCTTCCCTCCACACCCTTCCATCCTCCCCCTAAATCCTTTCCCTCCTCTCCACTCACAACATTCTCTCCATCCCTTCAATTCTAATTAAATTATTCCTCCCTGCCTCCTCCACACACTCCTCCTTCCTCTCCCTCCTCCTACCCCCATTCCTTTTCACTCTTCATCTTTGCTTTCCATTCTCCCGTTTACTGTAATGGGTTTTAACATAACAATAAGATTAAAACCAGATCACTTTATTGACATCACACACAAGGTCTGTATGGGTTGTTTATATCCTTGTAACCCTAAGCTGCCTCACTGCCTCACTCCCTCCTTTCCCTCTCCTTCTCTGTCCTTCCTCAACCTTGGCCTGACCAGTTTCAGTGACCCCGAGTTGTGTCCTTAAGTGACCTCTCTTTGTCTCTACCTTGTCCTTATCCCTTGTCCTCCTCCACCTCCTCCTCCTACTTATACATCTCCTCCCACTCCTCCTCCTCCTCCTCCTCCTCCTTCTCTTCTCATTCCTATCCTATACCTGCTCTTTTCCTACTCATGTTAATTCCTCTCCTCATCCCTTTTTTCTACGCCTCTATAGTCCGTTATTCTGTCCCTCTTTCCTTTAGTCTAACTTGTCCTTACAGATATAGATTCTTAGCTTGATGTCAATTCCTTTCGCTCTTTCACACACACACACACACCCATTTCAGTTTATCCTATCCTCATCCTTCCTCTTCACTTTGTATATTTGTCCCTTTTTATATTTATCCTTTTTCTCTTCCCTGTTACGTTTCCTTTTCTGATTATCTTCTCCCTCTCTTCTTCTTCGCTTGTCATCTCCAAATATTTTTCCTGTTCTCTCTTCCACTTTCCCCCTTATTCGTCATTTGTTCTTTCTTCTTTCCTTCCTCTTCCTCCCCGTCCACCTCCCACCCCCCCCCAACTTCTCCCCCCACCTGCCTGCCGCCCAGTGATGCATGCATGGGGTACAGTATTGTGTGTGTGTGTGTGTGTGTGTGTGTGTGTGTGTGTGTGTGTGTGTGTGCAGCCTTCACTCTCACTCATCTCGACAGCACGCACGCACGCACAGACACACACATATATTCTCTCTCTCTCTCTCTCTCTCTCTCTCTCTCTCTCTCTCTCTCTCTCTCTCCTGAAAGCAAACAAGTACTTTAAAATAAACCAATAGAGGAACACAAATAATAATGACTTTAGTATTATCTGCAGAGGTTTTCATCAACTTAAACCAATTACTTTTACTTTAACAGTATAATAAATATCTTGAATAAACTTTCCTCGAATATTTTTTAAGCTTATGATAATCTAAGAGTCCTGTGACCCGTCAAGAAAATTATTTGTCGTCCAACCAACTCTGTCATTTTTATTCTTACACAAATATGTCACTTATATCCTGTATAATAAACAAACAAATTTCATTACCAAAGTAAAATTATAATGACCACTTCTGAAAATATATTTACATTCTCTTATCCCTTTCTAAAAAATAATTCCCAATCGTTTTTCTATTTGATATGTTGCTACTTTTCTGTTTTCGGGATACTGAAAGAATACAGTTTTCTGATTTAAACCTTTTTTTATATATTTGTTAAAAGTAATTCCAGAGACAGTATTGAAAGCACCAATAAGTCTGTTTTTATGTTTACAGATCTTTGTAATGCTTTGTAATCCACCTCTTTCATTTACTTCCTATATATATATACTGTACACACACCCAGTCTATCCCTCTCCTCCCTCCCTCCCTTCCTTCCTTCCTTCCACCTTCTTATTCCCCGTTATCCCTCCTTCACCCCAATTTCTACATACATACATACACACACACCCCAAATTTCACCACCACCATTCACCCCCTGATCTTTTTCTTTTTCCCCCCTCCCTCCCTCCTTCTCTCCTTCACCCCCACAACCTCCTCACCCCATCACCATTCTCCTCACCCCATGACTTCCCCCCCAGTTCCTCCTTCACCCCATGTCACCTCTGCACTTCCGTCACCCATATGCACATTCACTCGTCACAACACACACACACAGACACACAGACAGAGACATTCATACATACACACACACACACACACACACATACAGAGACATGCATACATACACACACAGAAAGACAGACATACAGACACACACACACACACACACACACACACACACAGACAGACAGACAAACAGGAACACACACACACACAAAAAAACAAAAACGAAACAAATTATTGACCAGAGGATTGAAGATGAAAGAAATAGATGTTCCTACGATAAACCCTAGAATGCCAGATTAATAAGGAAATGTTTCTTGGGCACAGAAGACGTATATAACATTTACTAAGATTGACGGTCATTATATTTTCCCAGAGTCAAGGATACAATTCATCACCGTCCTCTCTTACCTCTATGTCCCCCCACACCATACCCACGCCCACATCCCACTTTCCCCTCCTCTTCTCTCTCCCATATGATACCCAAGCCCACCCTGCACACTCCACTCTCCCCCTTCCTCTCTCCCACACCCCACTTTCCCCTCTTCTTTCTTACAACATACCCACACCCACACCCCTCTCTCCTCCTCTCTCTTACAACATACCCACGCCCACACCCTTCTCCCCTCCTCTCTTCTACACCCTTCTATCCCACACCCCTCTCCCCTCCTCTCTCCTACACCCTTCTATCCCACACCCCTCTCCCCTCCTCTCTCACACCATACCCACACCCCTCTCCCCTCCTCTCTCCCACATCAAATCCACTCAACACCTAATACAATCCTCCTTAAACTTCCTCCTACATGCATGCAACTAGTTCCGTTTATATCTTACCTCGTTCTCATATACTTTTGCTTTTTTCATCCCTAGGCCAGCCACTCCTCTCTTATACGTATATATCCCCATTTTCTTATACTAACTTACACAATACTACGCCCTTCACACTTAATTCTCTTACTCATCCCTGCACTCTTCAAATCTTTATTATTATTTCCCTAGGCTCCTTATATCCTTCATATTCATTTCCACGTTCCCGACTATTTCATTTTTCCATTCCCACACACTTTTTTTATATCCTTCATACTCATTTCCACGTTCCCCACAATTTATTTTTCCATTCTCACACACTGGTTATTTTTTATCTCTCTCGTACTCACGCCCTCGATTTCTCACTTACTCATCCTTTCCTTTTCCAACTCCACTCCTACTCACGTCCCCTTCCATACCAAGCAGTGTCTCACCTCCACGCCCTTCCATCACGTCTGTCCCTCACCTCTCCTGCCTTCCATCACCTCTCCTGCCTTCCTCCCTACCTCCTTCCATTACCTCCCTCCCTCCCTACCTCCTTCAGCATCTGCATCCTCCACCTCGGGACCTCTGACGCACCTCACCTCGCATAATATAACCTGAAATCATCCTATTCTCCTCCTGTTATTTTACCTTCTTGTCATTTCTCAGCATTTCATATATTTCATCATTCCCTTCCGTTTTCATCATTCTTACTCTTCTTCCATTATTCCCTCTAGTTTATTCTCTCCCTCTGCTATTTATTACTAGTTCGTATGTTCTTCCTGATTTGCTTCTTTTACTTTCAATTTCTTTTCTCCATTTCACTCTCTCATTCATACAAGTATTTAGTTCATTCTGTCTCCTTGATAATCCTCACGAGTTTTCCCCTTCCTGCTGTCAGTTCACTTTCATTCTATCATTATTCCTTTCCACAATATTTCATCTTTTTAATTTCCTTCCTTCCCTTTAGTTTTTATATCTTTGTCTTTCTATTTGGTTTTTGTCAAGTTTTCTCTTTAATTCACTTTTCTGTCCAGTTCACATCCATTCTATTTTGGTAATTTTCTTTGTCTTCAGTCTACTCCATCTTCATTTTCTTCCTCATAGCTTGGGGTTTTCCTTTCGTTCAGCTGATTACTCTTTACTTAAGTCACTCTCGTATTCACTTTTCAAACATTCATTTCCTTCTCGATTTCCCTGCTCATTCGTTTCTCTCTCTCTTCTATTCTTCTCTTCTCTCCCCTTCCCCTCCTTTCCCTCCTCCTTCCCAAACACTCCCTTTATTTTATTGTTCTCCCTCTCTACTATTTCTCTCCGGTTCATTATCCTCCTGTCTCTCCTTCCGTTATCTCCCTCCTATCCTTTCTTTCAACTCCTTCCCTCCCTCCACTCCCTCCCAATTTTTGTTCCGTTATTCTCCCCTCCCTCCCTCCCTCTCCCATTCTTCTCTCTTCTCTCTCCGGTTCATTATACCTTCACTGTTTTCACCTTCCCATATATTTCCACTCCACTTTCCCACCCTTTCAATCTCTTTTTCTAGTTTTTGTTTTTACCATTTTTCGTTCTGGTATTCCTTGTAGTTCATTATACCTCCATTATTTCCACACAGTCATCTCTCTCCATTCCCTCCTTCCTTCCATCCCTCCCTCTTCACACACACTCCTGCCCCCCCCCCTCCCTCTTCACAAACACTCCCCCCTCCCCTCTTCCCTCCCTCCCTCCCTCCTCGTCATACCAGTAACCTTGGTGGAGGGGAGCGGGTTTTCCTGGATATAATTTCCCTGTCTAAGTCTGGCTGCTTGGTTGGTTGGTTGGTTGGTTGTTGGAGCGATGCCCAGGCCAGCCGGTTATAAGCATGTATTAGGATTGAGTGGCCACAGGTGCATGTCGGGGAGAAATGGATGAGAACGAGTGGTGCTTGTAGGAAGGGATAAAAGTGAATACGAGAAGGGAAATTTAATGTTGAATGTATCCGTCTTGTGCATTGTTGACTCGTGTGTGCGTCATTCCACATCCTCTTTTGTAGGGATTAGAATATCATAATTATGCACTCACATTTATAAAACTAAACATCTTACGCCTTAAACATTATTGGGGTTCATAGTTTATCTTAATAATGAAGGACTGGCAATTTCTACAGACCTTGTGAGGAGACAGACTACCTAAGCATTTTATAAATATGGGATCTGTTTTATAGCAATACTTGGTGGGCTAAATACAGTAGTTACCAATTCACTGATAACAAACTACATCTCTCAGACAAATACGAAAGCACCAGAGAAGAGGAACACACACACACAAATATATATAAGACCCAGTAGTCATCAGTAATGGTCAGATAATAACAACTTGGGGTGAATGTAATTGACGGGATGGACCTGTTGGGTTCGTTTAACCTTCCGACTTCAATTTAACCTGACTGCCTGTCTTCAAAACTTTACCAGACACACTCGTTGAATTCTATATACCTGTAGTCTCTGAAAATGAAAGTATTGACCCTGTGATGGTGTTTCCTACTGAGAGAAGAGGGAGCTATAATGACGAAGGGAAAGATAATATGAAGAGCAGACTAATGCTAACTAAGGGAGGGAAGGAAGGAATGAGTGAAAAGAGGATGGTGAGTGAGTGAAGGGGGAGAGGGAGAGAGTGAGAGGTGAGGAGAAAGAGAGAGTGGACTGATTGATACGTTTGATGTCGTGTCTGCTCTTGTACCTTCCTTCACACTATTATAACCTTTGAAAGCAAGACAGAACTATTAACGTGTTCACTACTCCCCACTCACTTGTAATTTGGACGGGAAAAATGTGTTCAGCTGATACGCATGCAATCCTGCCACTTGTAACCTCACACACACAAAAATATTCTGCAGGGAAAAGCGTATAGAATTCACAAGAGAATGAAGTAATTGCTCTCACAGTATACATTCGTTACGTTAGCTGGTGTACGATGGATGGTTGTTGGGAAGATCTCTTGTTGTCTATGGTTGTATGGGTAACAAAAAATATTCAGGGTTTTTTGTTCGTAGTGTCATAATATTACAAGCAAAATAATGTGTAAACAAACATTATATGCCAAAGTGTTTTTATTTTTTTTCTGCCCACCTTTGAACGAAACTCTTAAAATAATGAAGAGGGCATATATTTGTATACAACACCTCCTCCGATGGTATATAAATATGTTCAATTCCTCCTCAGATGATATATAACTCTGTTCAAATCCTGTTCAGATGGTATATAACTCTGTTCAATTCCTCCTCAGATGGTATATAACTCTTGACTGTTTAGCAATCATTAGAGTTTTCTTATCTTCTACCTTCTTCTGAGCCATAAAAAACAATGCAGGAGAATCTAAAAGCGGCGTTGTTGTCTCCTCGTTAGGTAAGGACCCTGTGATCGAGTATGAAATTGAAGACTTCTGATTCCTCCTGACCATGCCAAGAAACAAGCTCCTTCCCTTTATGGTGGTGTTTCGTGGCAATATTTGAAGGACTCATTTTTCTCCAACTTTTAGACTACATCACAGGGTCCCTTAAGTTAAAACATAAATGCACAATACATTTACCATTCTGACATCAATAAGATTTCTGTGCAAGATAAATCGACACTTTGCATACTTGCATACATATTCGTACCTGAATCTTAAACAATGCATTAAACAGTACAATAACCCCAACCACCACATTGTCAATACAGGTTCACGCACATTATAACGCTTAAATCACCGTTTTGTTGAGATTTTAATGAATAAGTTTGCAAATGCTCTTTATTTAGTATACTGTATATATTTTTATTTACCGTAGTTTATATTTACAATGCGTGATGTTCGATGGTCTTAAGTCAATTGTAATAGATTAAATATATGAATCCGAATGACGAGCCTGAATGATATAGAAATAATAATATCCAGTGGTCATCAGATTGGTTTTTTTTTCTGATGACGAGAGATTTCATTACCCCTATAAGACAGAAGACGACATCTAGTTTAATTAAGCTAAATATCAGAGGCTGTGTTAGGTAGGTACAGTCACGAGTACTAATGAGTAAGTATACAATTTTAGTTGCAACTTTGAGCAGTCCAATTCACCAACGAACTCATTCCAAGGGAGATCTTATTATTGAGCATTTATGTACTGTCTCTATAGGCATTCGAATCACACCTGTATACTTATTAGTGCTCTTGACTGTACTTCCAATCAACCAGCAGCAGCAATAACATGAAAATATCACTGACAATACTTGGATGGATGGATGGATGGAGCTGGAGAGTGATTGGTTCTGAAGGAGGGAAGAAATAAACCTACTCTATATATATATGAAGGGGAGAGAACAGCAAAGGTATCTCAGAGTTCCTACCTTTCCCCCCATCACATCAATTCACTCACCTCGCCTTACCAAACATACTCAAACACCCACCCTGACCTCAGCCCCGATCCCCTCACTGTCTTCACCTCACTTTACACATGACTTGACTCAAGGCTACCAACTCACTACATCGTTTTTGCTATAATGTCATACTTGGTGGGCAAATATAGCGGACTTTCGTTATTTTAACCCATTGAAATATAACTTGACTGATGTTATTTTTTCTTGTTTGTCTGACGCACTGATAGGCTGACACTTACACATATGACTGACTGACATACACCTGACTGACTGACACTCACACATATGACTGACAGAGATACACCTGACTTACTAATGGTTACGACGCTGACTGACTGACTGACTGACTGACTGATTTCCGAAGTGAGTGACTGACCAGTAAAACATATGAGTACAAGTGACAAAAAACTACAGCCAGAAAAATATCCAAGGATTTTACGTGACCTGGACAAATACCACAGTGGGCGACGAGCAGTCTACCTCTCTGTCCATCTGTCTGTCTGTTCATACACACATACGCACACACGTACATAAAACAGGAAGGCAGGAAGAGTTGAAAGCATAAATACGCTTAAATCACAAGTAATTGGTCCTATAAATCTATTCAAGAAAAAATGTTTTCTACTGTCTTTTAAATCAATAATAATGTAATAACATGAAAGTCGAAAAACATTATAGTTTGTACCTCACTTACAGTACAAACAACAGTAATTATGATAAAGTATGATGAGTGTTGGCATGAGTACAGCTGAACCACTTGTATTATTACTTCACTGACACATCTTGAACTTTACCACTTCCTCGGGTTAATGTGTTGTAAGAAGACATGTGAGCATCTTTCCAGCCACCAGAGGAAATAGGTATCCGGCTGGCTGTGCTCTCATTCATTCTCCTTCCTCCGTACACACACCGGAGCAAATTAAACAACACCCATGCACGTCATCGCATATGATTTGTACACACAACATATCAGAGTTACCTTCCTTTAAACTCACTATTGTAAACTTTGAAACTACATTTAATTAAATACCGATTTACAATATTCCTATTACAATATTCCTTTGCATCTCGTAGTTAGATGAACACACATATAAACAAAGAAACTGCCTGAATTATGAAGGACATCATCTCACAACAGAGTAATGAATAAACAGATGACCTGATAGATACACAGACAGACTAACAGAGAGTACTAACTCCATGTGCGTCACTCCATTACAACCAACCTAGAACAAAGGTACTACAGTAGTCTGGGCTATGACATTAACTAATACCACAACATCTACAACACTTATCAACTCCATGACACAGGTGCAAAATACTCACACACGATACATCTTTTATAAGAGAGTATTACCCATGGGAACTAAGACAATGGAATGAAAACTAACTGGATGGACGACAAGGTTTTCCCTGCACTCGGTTAATTCTCCCACCATTACACTGGCACGTAACAGTAACGCTCCACCTGTCATAAGATTCTGGTCTTACTTTCTAGCTGACGTAAAGGCCAGGATGTATAATTATGTATTTACAGTCTGGGATTTACCTTCCCTCTCGTTCCCTGTATATATACCTTTTCTTAAGCACAGAAGTTCATGGACTGTGTGTTGTATATGAATGTTTAAATATGAGCATCACTCCACATTATATATAAGTTATGAGGTGAATAATAGAAGTAGACTAGAACTTGTGTATTATATTGTATTATATTGTACAGATTGACTGACTTGTGGCTGTTGACGGTCACATGGACGTGGGAACAACACACTGAGGTTGTGACCAAATGAGACAGACACACCAACACATGCTGTCACAATATAAATGACTAGAACTATTTTGATTGATTGATTTATTTTTCTTTTGAGGAGAAATGTATCGGTTCTCTTCCAGGTAATATGTAATACCAAGATTCCAGTGATTTTAAAGTATATAATTATATGAAGTTACCATATACATACACATAGCTGAATTGAGTAGTTTGTTGTGGTTCTATAGAGTAAAATGCTCTAGTTAAGGACCCTGTGATCGTGTATGAGACTTGGTGGCTTCTGATTCCTCCTTACTATGCCACGAAACAAGCTCCTTCCATATAGGTGTGTGTGTGTGTGTTTCATAGCAATGTTTGAAGGACTCACTAACCTCCAATTTTCTAACTACAACACGGGGTCCCTTAAGAAATCAGAGAGTGAGTATACGTTCACCATGTTGACAAATGCACTACAATTTACTCGTAATGAGAACCAATAAACACAACGTAATATAATAATGGACAGACAGACAGACACAACCTTAACGCACGAACGGTCACCGAACGCAAGCAATTTCACTCAAGGAAACTTAATATCGTTTGGGAATCTTGCAATGTCACTCGGGTTAAGATACAACTTACTATGTCGACAAACTGGAGGCTTATGATTCATCCTAACTACATCAGGAAAGAAGACTCCCTCGGTGTAGATAAAGTCTGTTCAAAACTTGTGTTCCATTTTCTTCTATCTATCTGTCTCTATTTCTATCTATATCTTTATATCTATAGCTTTCTATCTATCTCTATCTGTCTCTATTTCTATCTATCTCTTATCTGTCTATCTATCTATCTATCTATTTCTATCTATCTAAGCATAAGAGGCCAGCGGAACACAAGTTTTAAACAGACTATACAATACAATAGCGAGGTATGAGGAAATAAACACCTCCAATTAACGGACTATAATTAACAATAGATTCCTCAAGTGTTACATTACTTCATCATCTTCATTGCAGACATCAACATCAACATCAACGACAACTACAGTATTATGTTCACAGCTTCATGGTTACGGTACTAAACTCAGTAGCGATAATAAACAGCACCATTTCCATCGGTACTCACTTTGTTTCTGTCCAATAAAATAATCACATCATCACTAACGAACTCCACTATCCACATCATCATTAAAGAACTCCACTATCCACATCATCACTAAAGAACTCCACTATCCACATCATCATTAAAGAACTCCACTATCCACATCATCACTAAAGAACTCCACTATCCACATCATCATTAAAGAACTCCACTATCCACATCATCATTAAAGAACTCCACTATCCACATCATCACTAAAGAACTCCACTATCCACATCACCATTAAAGAACTCCACTATCCACATCATCACTAAAGAACTCCACTAACTTATTAATCCCAACAGGACAACTGACTGACGTGTGAAATATAGATTGATCAAACCATAGATTTAATAGTACAGACAGACAGACAGACAGACAGACAGACAGACAGACAGACAGACAGACAGACAGACAGACAGACAGACAGACAGACAGACAGACAGACAGACAGACAGACAGACAGACATATATATTGACTATAAAACATTCGTACCTTTATTAATGAGGACCATGCAGTTTGTGGGTGTGTCAATCTTCAGGCAAATCAATAATGTTTTCATAGAGATACAAATTAGACATCAAGACATCTGAGGATTGTCTTGTAAGGCAAATTACTTATAGCAAACAGGTTCACATCAAACAAATTACCGTTTTGTTTTTTTTCAACGCCACCTACCGACTGGTTGGTTGACTAATGAACAAACTGGGTTCTTATGATGGATTGATCTGGATTCCACATCTAGGCTTCTATACTTGACTTTGACTTTGACTCTCTCTCTCTCTCTCTCTCTCTCTCTCTCTCTCTCTCTCTCTCTCTCTCTCTCTCTCTACGGACACACTTTTCATTTGATAAGAACTCGCTCTGTCACTTTTTCACGACTCCCAGAATATCAATCACTTTGAATCAACAAAGACGCATTTCTCGATTCGACATAAATGATAAAACGGGATGTATGAAAATAACATCAAACCAGAATAATTGTACAGTGGGAAACATTAAGTCTGGCGGCCCATCTTACAACCTCAATTAGTGTCTCTATAGTTAGGATACAATACGGGAAATTAATTAAGACGTGATAATTATAACAACATAATAAAGGGCAATCATTCTCTTCCGCCTACAACATAATTACAATCACCATACATCACCTACTGTATACTCTCAGGCTAAAAGTGGAGGGTGGGGGAGAAAGAATAAACAAAAGGAACCGTGTACATTATATTCGTTCCAAACAATATGTGACGAAGGACGGAAACTTTAGAATTATTATTATGCTGCCAAGGTAACGGGGAATCACAGGGTTCATTTTCACTACAATTTCACTTCTGTGTGTGTATTTATAATTACATTTTTTTTTTAAACCAATGTTCTGAAGGGCACAGGAAACACGAAGCCTACATATATCAGTGTCTATAATAATATAATATACAACTTTCCACGTGATATTCTATTATGAGAACTACGATATATACTGGATACATGTTGGTCTGGAGGCTATACTGTATAAAAATGAGAATCTATACTGAAGGAGTCAGTCTGCTTCGTTGTATATACAGTATAGCCTGGAGGAAATCAGTGTATGTCTTTAATTTGCCGACAGAATACCAAATCCCAGCCACAACAACAACATTGAGAGATACGACTACATGAGGCCTGAGCAACGCAGAAAAAAAAACCACACACGGCAGATATCAGTAGGTCGATGAAGGGTTGTTCTGCTGCAGCAACAACCACAACTCTTCGTGATTTGTATGAGGGAGTTACAGTACAAGTAAACATCAACCCTTGTATGTAATCGATAAGCTCAGAAAATACTGTTATACCCACATGTGTACACGGAAGTCTCAGATGCGTCATTATTTAACAAGATGCTGAGGAACAGAAGCCTACTGATTTTTCCAAAACTATGCCGAGAAACATACAACCTAAGTAAAATTACCTTTTTTTTCTTCTTTTTTTGTGGCACAATTTGATAGTCTTTCGTTTTGAATCTGCCGACAACACATGCGGCTTTAATCTCAAAACTCTGCTTCGTCATAATTTATCTTTACGAGCGGACCGGATTGCGGTTTCTAAATAGTGTTTCGAAAACCTGAAGGAGGATATTGAATGTTGGTGCGGCGAACTTTGTCAGAGTACAAGGGCGTTGATCAGAACCAGGTACCACAGTTAGAGGTCAAGAGGAGCGGGGGCAGGGGGGGCAGGGGGGCAGGGAGGGGGCAGGGGGAAGGAGGGAGGGACATGGAGAGTGAGGAGGAAAAAAGGGAGGGGAGAGAGGAGAATAGGGGGCGAGATAAAGTGAGGGGGAGAGAGGAGAAAAGGGAGGAGTGACATGGAGAGTGAGGAGGGAAAAAGGGAGGGGGAGAGAGAGAGGTGAGGCAAAGGGGAGGGAGAGAGAGAGGTGAGGCAAAGGGGAGGGGGAGAGAGAGAGGTGAGGCAAAGGGGAGGGAGAGAGAGAGAGGTGAGGCAAAGGGGAGGGGAGTACGGAATGGGTGAGGCAGTGGGTAGAGGACATACATACCACATGGATGAGTATAACAAGGTGCGTAAGACAAACCGCTATGCAGACACACCCAAGCAATAACACCAACAACACAAACACCACCACCAATATTTACGTGAGAGGTAATAAAATAATCACACAATCCAACACTGATATATATGAGAGAGGTAATAAAATAATCACACAATCCAACACTGATATTTATGAGAGAGGTAATAAAATAATCACACAATCCAACACTGATACGAAAACACCGACACCAATATTTACGTGAGGTTGGCTAATAAAATAACCACACAATGCAACACTGATACGAAAGGTATAATAAATGGGAGCATAGTTCAAAGCATGACAGATGATTATAATGTAAGGTGTATGCAATTGTATCCACATAGACATTAAACGTAACTTTCCTTTAATTTATTGGACGAACACAGAGGTCGAGGGTAGAGTAGGGACCTATGAGTGAAGCTGAATATATTGCGAGTTCACTTTAGTTCAAATTGTTCAGGAGATATAAGACGAGAAAAGTTATCTGGTACTTTACAACAGAATGAGATGAAATACGTACCCAAAGTTGAATTGACATTATTAGTATAGAATTTCATGACTCAGAAAGTACAGTCGCAGCACATAGTCCTTGAACAGACTTCCCTTTACACCTTAGCTGGTCAAGGACTATGTGTCTCAACTGTACACAACGGCGCTGGTCATCGGGTACACTTAAATCCACGATCTTCAACTTGGGGAGAGCGGAAACGAGTCAGGGTTCCATTAACCTTGAAAATAGTGTCTGTAGGTTCCATTGTTTTGTTTTCCACTAACACACTAATTGCGTCCCTGGTCCTACACCTTCCCAACACACTCATTGTTACAAACTATTAATGGTTTTTTTTTTTTTTACTGTACTCTTGCAGCTTTATACGTGATACTGTACATATATATCCTTTGAAAACTTCTACTCTACCCTTGAAAAATTACAGACAGACAATCATATTCCCCACATTATACAAACAAGTTATTCACCATCAAACTAGCTATAGGAAGGGAAAACAGCTGGATGAAAATATGAGTTTGAAGTAGAGCAAGTTGAGTCTAGAGACAATAGCGAGCCTTGGTGATGTCGATCCGATAAGCAACTGGAACAATCAATGATACGGGAAGTGAAACGAGATGGAGAGAAACTGAGGCATCGAGAGAAAACACAGAAGACGACATAAACTGTACACAAAGAAGATGAGGCCATGCAGGTGAAATCTAAGTGCATGGAAACTATAAAAATTAGAAGCGATACGAAGACCGAAGAAAACTGGAAGGGGCTGGGCAAATTGTATTGGAGAAAAGAACCTGTATGTGATAAATACTAAAATATTTTAGAAGAAAATATACACAAAAATATAAGATGTACCGTTAAGAAAAATACATTGAAGGAAATCACACACCCAGAAAAATAAGAGAAAATTCAAAAGGAAATAAAATGTAATTATATGATAGATAGATAGATAATTCCATGGTATGTAGTAACTAATCAAAATATTCACGTGAAAGGAGAGGAGGCTGTATAGGAAACATGGGAGGTGGGTGTGAAGGGGGAGGGTGTGAGGGGGAGGGTGTGGGGGGGAGGGGGACAGGACAAGAGGTCACACAATGGAAGGTAGGGAGGGAGGGATGGGAGGGAGGAAGAATGGAAAAGAGAGTCTGAGCAGAATGGGGTTAGAGGAGTGAAAAGGAGAGGAAGGGAAAGGGAGGTAAATAAAAGAAAATAGGAGGGGGAGAGGAGAGGAGAGGAGGAGGGGATAAATTATGAGGTCAGGAACATCTGGAGAGAAGGAGAGGAAAGTGGAGCTGAGGAGAGAGGAGAGGGGAGTGGAGGAGGAGAGGGTAGAGGAGGGGAGGAGAGGGGAGAGCAAGAGATAGGTGGGGTGGGGAAGGTGATGAGGGGAGAGGAGGAGGAGAGGGGACCGGAAGTAAGTGAGGACCGTAACCCCCCAAGGAGATATTATCATAACAGGTTGGTTGTGGTGTGGTGTGTTGTGGTGTGGTTGGCCGGTGTTCAGCAGGGCCTCCTTACCTAACCCGGTTCATCAAACTATACACCCACCCACCAACCAACCAACCAACCAACCCTGCACTTTTTTCTGCTAACACTCATCAGCCTTATACCCGTTTCACCTAACTCGACCTCATCCTCACCTCATGCACGAGTACACTCACCTTCCTTCGCCTCAGCTCAACACACACACACACACACACACACACACACACACACACACACACACACACACACACACACACACACACACACACACACACACACACACACACACACACACTCCACCTCCTCACCTGATTCCACTCCTATTCAGTTTTTATCTTGGGTATAACATAAAGGTTTGGAGGCAAGATATATAATATAGTGTGTGAATACGAAGATGGAGATGAAGTATTTATTTTGTAGATGCATAGTTTAAGTTAATGGTTAAATTGGTTTTGTCGATGTACGGTTTAAGTTTATGTTTAAGTTGGTTTAAATTGGTTTTGTCGATGTACGGTTTAAGTTGGTTTAAGTTAGTTTAAATTGGTTTTGTCGATGTACGGGTTAAGTTGGTTTAAGTTGGTTTAAATTGGTTTTGTCGATGTACGGTTTAAGTTGGTTTAAGTTAGTTTCGTCTATGTATGGTTTAAGTTGATCGTTTTATAAGTATCGGGTAATATTATTGTGGCGGTGCCTTGTTCATAAACTTTCGGCTCTATAGTTGGTTTCTCCATCCACATTCAAGGGATCAGGGACAATAATGTTTTCCCGTTCCGTCAAGGTGTTTTGTTTCCTCACACGTGGTCGATTCCCCTTGACACATAAAATACAGCCAATACAAATACAAGTTTTATGGTACCCGAGTGTAAATTGACACAGAATACATGATGGCTATACAAGGTCAACAATAAGTCCATTTAAGCACGTGAACAAGAGGATTTTGTCTTGGATTACAAAGACAAATAAATGGTCCTCCCGAAAAAAGACGAACATTTTAGAATCAGATAAAAAGCCAAGATGATCATATACGAGTTCATTATGTGAGTGGAATTGAAGCATTAATAATAATAATAATAATAATAATAATAATAATAATAATAATAATAATAATAACAATAATAATAACAATAATAATAATAATAATAATAATAACAATAATAATAATAATAATAATAATAATGGAGTCGACTGTCCCGAGCCTATATATGCATCCCTGGAGTTCGTGAAAAAATTAACAAGGTCCAGAGGAGGAGGAGGAGGAGAGGAGAGGAGTGGAGGTGGTAGAGGGGAGTGGAGGGGAGAGGAGGGGAGGGGAGGGGAGGGGAGGGGAGGGGAGGGGAGGGGAGGGGAAGGGAGGGGAGTGGATGTGAGAGGGTTAATGTTAAGGTTATGGACGCTTGACTTTCTTGTTCATTGTACCTGCGGTCATTGGTTTGGGTTGGGGTGAGGAGGAAGGGACATGGAGGGAGAGAGGAGGGAGAGAGAAGGAGGGAAGGAGGGAGGGAGGGAGGGAGGGAGGGAGGGAGGGAGAAAGAGAGAGAGTAAGAGAGGGAGGGAGGGAGAGAGAGAGTAAGAGAGGGAAGGAGGGAGGGAGGAAGGAAGAGAGGGAGAGTAAGAGAGAGAGGAAGGAACAGGGGGGAGGAATTAAATGTATCCTCATGCATACCAACAATAGGATCATTAAGTAGAAAGGCATATTTATTATTACAGACGGTACACGCTACGAATACTGATCACTATTTAGTTTATCTTTATTACTTATATAATATTAATTTCAACACACACACACACACACACACACACACACACACACACACAAGCAAACAATAAAATATGTTGACACAAGTAAAATACACACTCAAACACTCAAACCATGGTAACTCTAGTTTGTCAAAAAGTATTTATAATACATCGAACATTTACACTAAGAGCTGTGCAAAAAAAAAAATATATATACCGGTATATATAAACTGGCAATAGTGGTTTCGTTCCCCATCACCTTTTATGGAAGACAGACAGACAGACAGACAAGCAGAAAACATAATGATGGCGAATGATTGAGGTATATAGGAAGGAGTAAAATAATACTAATACTAATAATACATACATACATACATACACACAATACAAATAATAACCCTTAGAATGTCGACCATATACTGTGGTGGCCTTTTTAAGAAGGACCCAGACACAAGTTAAACGTGATGTGGAATACAGGAGTCACAAAAACATCCTTCTAACATACATACATACATACAAGGGACGAGGAACATGACGAGACCAGGACGTGTATCCTTGGTTTAAACTATACATAGAGACCTTTGTGTATCTCAGTAGAAATGTATCATATCCGTATCTCAGTGTGAACAGGATATTTTTTTTGTCTCAGATGATGTAATGTAGATGTTAATGTAAATATAAGCGTACATTATGTAAAACCTGATAAGGTATAATGTAAGCAATTTAAAACAGAAATTAATATTTTTTATATATGTAAATTTGTGTGAAAGGGAAACTTGTCAGGATATTGAAGATGCTTTTATATTCTTCAGTTTTCTTCAATGACAAAAATATCGATAAAAAAGCTAAGACTTATTTCTCATTCAATATACAACAGTGACAGACGAAGAGAAGAGGGATGGATGACACATTATGGTGGGTGGATGCAGTCACGATATAAAAATCTATTAAACTTTATAATTATGTAGCTTCAAGGAGACTCATATCTGACATGGGGAAATTATATTAGTTGCTTTATTTATTTTGTTTGTTATGGCTTAAGGTTGGTTCTTTAATTCTCTCCTTCTCTCATTTATTATCTATCAACACCACCAAACTTTTTCTTCCTGTTATTACTTCTCTTTCTCTTCCTCTTCCTCCACTTCCCTTTCCACCTAATTCTTTCTTCTATTCTTCTCTAATTCCGCTGCAGTCAAGATCCGACAATGTGTTGGAAGGACGGATGCCATCACGTACACAATTGAACTGAGGACTCTGTCTGTCTGTGTTTTATTCAGGAAACGTACACGACACAAGAAAAAAAAAAGATGATCACTGCAACTCCTTTATTTTCCTCGACTTCCTTTTTCTTATCAGTTCTTTCACTAAGTCTCCCTAACCTTTTACTTTTTAACATTCACTAAGGATTTACCATGAAATATATATATACGACACAAGAAAAAAATATGATCATTGCAACTCCTTTATTTTCCTTGATTTCCTCTTTCTTATCAGTTTCTTCACAAATAATCTCTAACCATTTTTATTTAACATTTACTGAGAATTTACCATTCATTATATACCATACAATTCTCAGTAAAGGAATTGGACGAGAATCATATGGCCTGGAGAGATGCAAGATGTGGTGTATCTAATTCCTCCTAACTTTATTTTTTTTGTTTAACATTCACTGAGGATTTACCAAGCAATATATATAATTATTTTCACCATACAATTCTCAGTAAAGGACGAGAACAATATGGCCTGGAGAGAGATGCAGGATGTGGTGTGTCTAATGGAAGGTTTGAGCAGCTAGAGGCGTACCAGGAGGAAAGTAGGATGTGCGACGACTTGGGGAAAAAAAATGTGTACGGTATGAGAGAGTATTTTAGGATTTAGAGACCACAGTGGGGAAAGTGAGATACCGTATACGTGGCGGTAAAGAGAAGAGCAACAGAGAGAGACGGAAAAGAAAGTGTACTGCAGATGCCAGAGTATTTATATGTGGAATTTCAGCTCAATGGAAGTTTGTTGGAAGTTTGACCATGACAGAATTCAACGTTAGTCCTGTGAATTCATAAAAAAAAGTGATAAACTAATCTATCCTCTTAGCAATGAGAACTGAGAACGAAGGATAGACTAGAATATAATGTATGAGGATTATCTACGAGAGGACTTTTAGAATGAAGGATGAACTCGTTAAAGATTAAATTAAGGATGGACTATAAGTGAGAATTAAGGATGGACTATAGGTGAGAATTTCCTATGGATGTCGTGTCAGCAAAAATAGAATGTGGAGGACCGTTAATCAGAATATGACTCAGTGTACCATATACCAAAAAATCTTTACAAATATTCAAGGCCGTCAGTGTTACAGGATGGTAGGTTGACCAGGATGTAAAGTCATGGTCTAATGTACTGAAACACCTTCCAATGAGATGGCTTCGAAAAATGATCCTGAACTATAGCTGTTGGTGTGTGCAATTTTGGTTCATAAAATTAACTCAAATAGCTCGCTTTTATTCACCAGGTTGCAGTACATTAGACCATGACTTTACTATAGCTCTCAAATCTAACGTTAATGTGTGGTAGGAAGGATGGTGAAATAAATAGAATGATGCATGCTGCCTGAATAAGTGTCAAAAAACATCTTGATATTTTGACACACAGGACTGAATATTCACACTGTCAGGTTAAATTCTATGGTGTTTGTTAGAGCAATTGTGAGTTTTTTGTCTGTGACGTGTGTAGTGTTTAAATCTAATGATAATTCTCCCAAACTATGTCCCTAGACTCCTCAACTAATCGAGGTGTTTGTTGTTCTGTGGCATTTTTTGGAATTTAGAATCTTCCAAATCCGACTGTCAGAAGCCGCCTTTGATTATATGTTGTAGTGGTCAAATACATTATTCTCTGACTGTACAAGGATGAGATCTTCGCGTGCCTTGTCTCATCCTACCCTCCTGACCCACTCCTTTCCTCTCTCTCTCTCTCTCTCTCTCTCTCTCACCCAAGGTCGTCTCACACACACACACACACACACAAAAAGGCCCACAAACTGACGGGGCCCTAAGTTTTATTACCCTATGGAGGTGGTGTCTGGTGTAGTGGTATCGTCTCCCGGATGCTGACAGTGGGACGAGGAGGGGAGGGGAGGGGGGAAGGAGAGATGGAAGTAAAGATGTGAGATGGAGGGAGAAAAGATAGGAAAGATGTTTAGGTGTATGGGTGGGAGGAAAGGGGGGAAAGAGAAGGAGGGAATAATAATAAGAGGGTGAAGTGGGAAGGAGGACAATTAAGATGACTGAGGGAAAGATGGATGGATGAAAGAAAATGAAGGCAGGAAAAAGTAAGAAAGGAAAGAGTGGGAGTGAGAAGTGCTAAAAAAGAGACATGGTAGTAAAGACAAGGTTCATGAGAAGCAAGGGAAGTGTAGGAGGGAAAGAAAGGAAGTGAGGGAAGTGTAGAAGGGAAAGGAAGGAAGTGAGGGAAGTGTAGAAGGGAAAGGAAGGAAGTGAGGGAAGTGTAGAAGGGAAAGGAAGGTAGAAGGGAAAGGAAGGAAGATGGGAAGTGAGGGAAGAGTGGGAGGGAAAGAAAGGAAGATGGAAGGCATAGAAAGGTTGAAGGAAGGTGGTCCAGTCAGAGGTATACAGTAAATCAAGCCTAACAAGCAGCGTCAAGGTAGTGAGGGAGACAGTGAAAGGACCCAGGACAAGGATGAGGACTGAGGGAATATATGGGTGACGACTCGGGTTAGAAGGTAAAGAAAGGGTCGCGGCCTACTCACACAACCCTGCTCGTTTTTTCTAAGTGGTGAAAGTTTCCCGAGACAACGTAAGTATGCGGCTCTGATCTTTTATCTTCTTTCGCGGGATATTTTCCTCTACCTACCTACCTACCTACCTGCCTACCTGCCTGCCTGAGTGTCTATCCTTCTCTTTCTAAGTCTGTTTGCTCAGGATACCTACTTTCTTATCTATTTTATCTATTAGTCTGATTGGTTGCTTGCCTATGTATCTATATACTACTCACCTACTTTACCACAATATGTACCCATCTGTTTATTTGTCTGTTAATGGCAATCTTACTCTCTCAGTTTACTCACATGCCTCTATCCATCTGCTTATCTGCCTGTCTGCCTGCCTGCTTATCCACCTTCGTTCTTGTCTCTCTGCTTTCCTATCTGCCTGCTTGCCCAACTATGTGGTTGTTTATCTTTCCTCGCAGTTTTTTTCCGACATACCTGCACATACATCCACCTGTTTACCTGACACACTTGCCAACCGGGAACGTCATGGTGTCTTATTTAATCTGTCCACGGCTCTATGTTCTTGTTCAGTCCTATGTAAGATGGACAGTGTAAATATGATATACTGTACTTAGTGGCACCATCATAGCCAAGGAAGATAGATTAGTTAGTTAGCTACGAAGTAATAATGAAAAGTAAGTTATAGATTAGTTAGTTAGCTACGAAGTAATAATGAAAAGTAAGTTATAATGAGTTTGTTTTCATCTGACGTGATTGGTTGATAGACACCATACAGATTATAAGGACTCTCAAATCAATCAGTCAATCATAAGCAACTTATTGATACTGGCTGTGGTCATTTACTGTTAGATAAAAAGAACACAGACAAGAGTGTGTTCATTTATATTCATGCCTATCGTCTGTAAGAAGATGGTTAAGGAATGTTAACATATTGTAGGCGAATTGGCGGCTCACCCTCCTCATTTACTTTTCTTCATCTTCGTTTTTCCTCCTTCTCCTCCTTTTATACCTCTTATTTTGTATTCCTCATCTTCTCCCTACGTCCTCCCTACCATTATGCCTCATTTCGTACCTCTCTCAACCTCAATCCCTCCCCCTTTTTATGACCTCCACCTCATCTACCTATACCTTCCCTCCCTCCATTCCCTTATCTATAC
>JAWZYT010005145.1:0-31001 GCA_034508575.1 Petrolisthes manimaculis
TATATATATTTTTTTTTTTATCAGTATTTTACACCGTTACATTAATTTACTCACTATCGTATAGTTTTATTTTTCCTATTCTACCTCTCATTTCTTCACATTATTGCCAGATTTTTTTTTTTTTTTTTTTTACGTTTTCGATAATTAGGTTTAAGCTTCATTAGTTCTCATGAACCCTGGTTCTAATTTCCACCTCCCTTTTCTTATCTTCGTCTTCGCTTAAATTCTTTCCTTCTATTTTACCCTCGATTTACCTCTCTCTCCTTTCTCCTAGTTGTATTCCCATTCCTTATGTATTTCACCATTATTTCCTTCCTTCTTACGTTCATTATTTTATTTTCCATATTGTCGTATTTTCTTTTCATTTTATATTATTGTATTAAATCTTTTTATTCTCTACATCAACAGCTATATCCCTCCCTTCCTTCCTTCCTTCCTTCCTTCCTTACTCATTTATTTTTGTTTATCTAATTTTTTTCATTACATTCCTATACCACTATACTTTACCACCTCATATTATTTTCCTCTCCTATAATTTTCTTGTCACTAGTTCTCTTCAACCCTTTTCTCTTTCTATTCCCATTTCCCTAATTTCCCGTATTCACAAACCGTCCTCCTCTCTCTCTCTCTCTCTCTCTCTCTCTCTCTCTCTCTCTCTCTCTCCTTTTAGTTATCTACTCTTGCATGCTCACTACGTCATTCTCTGTCTATTCATTCTTTTTTCCTTTCCTACCTCTGTCCTTTGTTCATTCTGTATTTCTATCCTTCACGTTTATTTCACCCATTTTTCTCTTCCACTTTAGGTGTTGTTTTTTTTGGTCGGCTTCCGTCATCCCTGGCCATTCACAAATGTTTCTCCTCTTTTTCCTCAACCCCTTAAATATGCTAGAATATGAGTTGATAATATTTACGCTTCGTTCAGTTTACACTCACTGTTGAACTGTAGTAAAATAATGTTGAGTAGAAAATAACTAATATTTACAGTCCATTCACATCTCACATCTTATAATGATATGCCTACGTGTTACATTAGCAAATATCAGGATAAATTAGTTCAAACTATCTAACCAACAAATATATAGGTGGCGTATCTTTCCTATAAGTTTTAAATCATCTAATTTACAGGGCACTGTGATATTATTACTCTACATTACCATTTAAAAAGTAAATATAACTCTATTTAGGTGGTCATTTTCACACGTTTTATAACACTTTTGAAATATGATTGGTTCATTTTGTGGTAACTGCAATAAATATTTTGTAGGCATTGCGGGCTGGGTAACTAGTATAAGCTATGCCGTATCTGTAGCACTCTGATCTTCTGTTGCTATTGTTTTTATTGGAAGTTAGAGAGTGAAAGTGAGGAACTGGTGAGGTGATATATTGGTGAGAAACATGTACTCGGGTGTGTGAACCTGACGTCACATGCAGGGAAGAATTAACACCTGGAGCTGCACCATGGCTGACCTGTCTAAGTGGATCCTGCCACCACCACCCACCACCACCAGACCTTCTACTTGCCCACCGCTGTATCCAATCTCATGATCAGCAGCTCTCCGTGTGTGTGTGTGTGTGTAGTTGTGAGGCAGCGGAGGTGAGAATAACGTGCAGGAAGTGGATGGGTGAGACTCCAAGACTATAATATTGTGAACCAGAACGAGGGTCTAACTGGATAAGAAAGAAAGATTAGAACAAAAAGAGTGTAGTATATATAATTATATTAGATAGAAAAGGTCGAAATGAGAAATAAATATACAAAATATGTACAAATAAACGTAAAACATTAATGCCACATCTATTGTATGGTATTTGTCGTATTACAAAGTGAAATCAGAAAAAGAATCGATATAATAAGTTAGTCATGTGTAGAGGTGGACATATGGGGAATTGTATGGTGTGGTAGCAGGCAAGATCTAGAATACCTAGATCTTGTTAGCAGGGAGTGTGTGTACGTAGGGAGTGGACGAGTGGATGTCACGTGTACAACAGAACAGGCAGGAGGAATTGGTAGGCAGTCTGGCTAAGCTGTCTAAGTGGATCCTGGGTTTGGTGGTGGTGGTGGTGTTTTGATCTCACACCCACCAGCCTCACCAGCCTCGTCTCGCCTCGCCTCGCTTACACTACGTTTTCTGTGGGTCGGGGGAAACTCGAAACAATTTAGACACTACCGCGGCCCTTCCTAAATTATTCTCTCTCTCTCTCTCCCTGTCTCTCTCTCTCTCTCTCTCTCATAGCCATTCTCCTCTCTCTCACACACGCTCTCTCTCTCTCTCTCTCTCTCTCTCCTCTCTCTTCTCTCTCTCTCTCTCTCTCTCTCTCTCCTTGAACACTTCATCACTCTGGGGGACATTTTTCAAGATACTTCAGTGTTGCCTCGATAAAATACCACCACACCTCATCCCTCCCTCCCTCCTCTCCCTCACACACCCGCCCTCTTTTTTCCCTCCCTTCCAGACCTCTCTCCTCCATTTCTCCCTCCCACCACACTCTCACACCCTTTCTCTCTCTTTTTTATTTCCCTCCCTTCCAGACCTCTCTCCTGCATTTCTCCTCCCACCACACTCTCCAACCTTTCTCCTCTCTCTTTTTTTCTGCCTCACTCCTGAACCTCTTTCCTCCCTCCTCCCATCAGTATCTCCCTTCCGCCTCCCTCCCTTCCTTCCTCCTCACGCCAACCACCTCACTCCTCAACCCCTCCCTTCCATTCCACCTCCCTCCGATTTACCTCCCCTCTCTCCCTACACCCATCCACAACGCCTTGTCAAACTCCCTCTAATATCTCCCCTCACATTCCCCCTTCCCTGCACCCCAACCACCATCTCCTCTCCCCCTCTTAACTCCCCTCTCCCATCCCCCTTCCCTGCACCCCAACCACAATCTCCCCTCCCCTCGAAACTCCCCTCCCATAATTCTCCCTTCCCTGCACCCCAACCACCATCTCCCCCCCTCTCATAACTCCCCTCTCCCCTCTCCCTTTCCTGCACCCCAACCACCATCTCCCCCTCTAAACTCCCCTCCCATTCCCCCTTTCTGTGTACACCACCATAACTTTGAACTCCTTCCCCTTCCTCTCCCTCCCACGCTCAGATCTATATCAAACACTTTCCCCTCGATCCATGCATCTGCCCTTACCATTCCCAACCGTACCCCTCTTCACTATCACCTCTTTTTTCACCCTCTCTCCTTGCCTCCCTGCCTCCCTGGTCTGAGTCTCCCTCCCTCACACCTCCCTCCCACACAGACACACACACACACATATATACACCATTTAAATGCTCCCTCTGTCCTCCCGTTCCTGCTACTCGCTTTCACACATACATCTTTTAGCATTACAACGACTGCTCTCTACCACAGTTTCAGCTACTCCCTCTCACATACCGTTATCTCTCTCTCTCTCTCTCTCTCTCTCTCTCTCTCTCCTCTCTCTCTCTCTCTCTCTCTCTCTCTTCTTATACTACTTACTATCTTCTTTCCTGCATGCATACAAATTTTCTCACTCCCCTCCCTCTCTTAATCCCACCCTGTCTGTTTCCTTCCCACTCAACTCTCACTCCCTCTCCTTCTCCCTTTCCCTCCCCTGACAACTCTCATCACTCCCTCCCTTGCCTCCTACTCTCCCCCCCCCTCCATCACCCCCCCCCCCACAGCATACATGAGCGGTGGCCATGTTGGAGAATTTTTTGGTAATAAACTGATCCGCGTTGTTATGGGCAAGTTGGCTTGAGTCATTCCTGCTGTTCTTGAGGAGGAGGAGGAGGAGGAAGAAGAAGAAGAAGAAGAAGAAGAAGAAGAAGAGGAGGAGGAGGAGGAGGAGGAGGAAAAGGAGGAAGAAGAAGAGGAGGAGGAGGAGGTGAAGTAGGGAGAACACACAAACATACAAGGAGATGGAAATGGAAGTCGGAGAGAAGGTAGACTAATAAGAGATGAGGAGGGATGAGGAGCTGAAGCAGAAGGCGAGAGAGGCAAGCACAATAATATTAAGACATAAAAGAAACGTGGAGACAATAATTTCACGAGTACACCGTAACACTGGTATCGTAAACAAGAAAATCATCATGTCAGTTGACGTAGAAACAAAACTCGAGCAAAACTCAAAAAGGGGAGAAAATATCGAGTTTCAGTAATGTGCAAAACAATGAATGAAGAGTGAGTATACTTTAAATGTGATACATACATGATACAAAATATAAAACAAAGAACTAGACGTGTAGTAGACTAGAAGTAAAATCAAACATATAATTTTTCCCTTACATTGCGAGGTATAAAGATTTATTTGTCAGCCTCTATACAGTATTACCAAGATCCATCCTATACAGTATTACCAAGGTCTATCCTATACAGTATTACCAAGGTCTATCCTATACAGTATTACCAAGGTCTATCCTATACAGACTTACCAAGGTCTATCCTATACAGTATTACCAAGGTCTATCCTACCACTGGCACTTCTCATGTTGTTGCTATTATGTCTAACGTTGCTACTTTTGCTATTTCTGTTGCGACTGTTCATTTTTCTTCTGTTACTTTACTATTTCTGCTGATACTGTTATAATCTTTCCTCTGTTAGATATTTCTTTTGCTACTGTTAATGTTTTTTTTGTCGCTATTTTTGATGCTACTGTTAATTATTTTTCTTCTATTGTCCTCTGTTATATTTCCTCTGTTATATTTCTGCTGCTACTGTTATTGTTTCCTCTGTTGCTATTGTTGTTGCTACTGTAAATGATTCTTCTTCTGTTGTTTTTGTAAATGTCCCTCCAACAACTATTGCTACTGTTTCCGTTTCCATCGCCATTCTTTCCCTCTCACCAGTAGATCTCTTCCACTAAGCCTTCTCGTCCAGCCCTGAGCCCCCCTCGGCCCCCCTCTTAACACACACACGCACACACACACAGACACACACACACATACACACACACACAGACTCAGACACAGACAAACACACAAACACACAAAATCAGACACAGACACAGACACAGACACAGACACACACACACTCATTTCCTGTCCCTCACGCCTGCTCACACTATCCTCACCTTCATCCACACAGCTAAAAAATCTTCACACTTTACAGCTCCCCCTATACCCCCCTGGCACCGCCCACCGCCCCCTCCCCTTGCTACTCACGCCCATTTACAGTACGCTCTCCTCACTCCAGCCCCCACATAGGCCAAAATCTTCACTCACTCCCGCTCCTCCCTCCCCACCCTGCCTCTGACGCTCGCCTCACGACATCGGCCTGACCCTCTCATTCCCCAGGGACGTCCTCGCACCAGATGAGAGTCTTGGAGGTAAGCTGCTGGGGGCCTCTCACTTGTCTGTACCCTCCTCCCCCCCATCCCACCTCCACCACGTCCCAAGCCCCCCCACCCCCCCTTCCTCACTCCAAACCTATTCTACTCTCTCACACCACGAGCACTTCTCCTAACCTGCACGTGTCGTTCTTTTATATCTCCCTGTTTCAGTTTATATTTCATTTTTTTAGTTTTTTTTTTTTCATTTTTCTCACACACAAACCTCCCTCCATATATATATATATATTTTAGTGTTTATATTCAGTACTGTCACAATAAGTATGGTCTTAAAGTAACAAATATATAATATCACCATAATATTACATTAACTCTATATCAGATGCCACAGATCAATATACCGTAAATCATCCTGTATACACCAAAGTACAGTACACATCTATCGCAAGAGAAGAGAAGAAACGTATATAGCAGTTTGTGTGTTCTCTGCAATACTGTATAATTTATGTTTACGATGATGTAGCAATCAATATGTTCAACAGAATGCCGTTTTATGGAACATTAAAGAGGAAATTTTAACCTTTAAACTTAGAATACCAACAGTAAGATAAATTTATACTGTATACGAACTGATGTGTTGGTTTATGGAAATTACGAAATACATTTGCACGTTTCATGTATTGTGTGTAAATTCTAAAGGATTCCCTCTTATTAAAGAACTGACCTTTAGAGTAAAAAAGATAATTGTGATCTGAGCTTGAACATTATCCACCTGTTTAGTGTCTTATAGTCAGTTGTGTCGTCAGGGGATTGTCTCTCAATGTTATCCTGTCCTCTTGTGTAGTCGCTTGGTCAGTTGTGGTGTCCGGAACTTTCTCTTCAATAATTTTACTATTCATTCCACTCTGTTTTTTATGTTTATTTTTTCCCTCCGGGCAGCGATGGAATCCATACGAAAAACGTAATGGCGGTGGAGATTTCACCCTTTACTCTCCTAAATTTTTTATGGTTCATTTTTTCGTCGGAGTTATGGGGTTGGAACGAGTGATGAAATGGGCGGTGGAGTGATAATGGGGATGAGGGGAGCCAGCAGCAGAATAATGCCTCTATAGGAGTGATCATATAAGTAGAGATTCAGAGGAGCTATGGAGGGAGGGAGAGAGGGAGGGAGCGGGGAAGGGAGAGACTGGACTGGGAGGAGTGTCTGAGGAAGGAGGGAGGGAGAGAATGGGAGTAATGGAGTTGATTTTTGATAAGGAAAACTAGATGAATGTGAAGTGAAGAAGATGGGAGGAAGGAAGGGAGAAGTAAGAAATGAAGGAGATGGAAGGAAGGAAGGGAGAAGTGGGAAATGAAGAAGATTAGTAGGTGGAAGAGAACGAGTGAGAAATGAGGAAAGGTAAAATTAAATATAAAAATGAAAAGTTACGAGAAAATATAGGATTGATCATACAAAAAAAAAATTGGTGTAACAGAGGATGGGAGGAGGCTAGGCTATGTACCGGTAATGATAAATAATCCAATGTACAGTGTAAAGTAACTATATAATATCCTACACCATCAGAGAACAAACTGTAAAAACCACTCCCAAACAACATGTGACCCAGGTATACACGAGAGGATTACAACAACAATAACAGCAACAACAACAACGACAACGACCACATAACAACAACCACGACAACAACAACAACAACGAAGACGACCACATAACAACAACAACAACGACCACGACCACCACCACAACAACAACAATGACAACAACAACAACAACGACGACGACCACAACAACAACAACAAGGACAACAACAAGGACAACAAGAGAATCGCTATGTCACTGATGCTTGTCTAACTGGCTTATAGTGAGGCCGTGATGGTGATGATGGGAACAGATTGGCAAGGGCAGCGACAAATCAGACGGGGATCGGCTGGAATTGACGGGAATCGGCTGGAATTGATGGGAATGGTCCAGTGTAAGAGGGTCGTGTCTAGCTCAGCGGTCTGGAATTCCTGTTATATGAGGGAGCCTCGTGGAAGTCCTTCATCAGGTTAACATGATAATATATCTTCACTTATAATTATTATCACTTAATCTCACTTTTTATCTATACACTGGATCCCAACCCTAAGCAAAAGTCTTCGTTTAGATACACTTTATTTTCAATAATAATAATAATAATAATATTGATAATAGTAATATTATTAATAAATAATAATAGTAATAATAATAATGATAATAATAACAATAATAATAATAATAATAATAATAATAATAATAATAATAATAATAATAATAATAATAATAATAATAATAATAATAATAATAATAATAATAATAATAATAATAATAATAATAATAATAATAATAATAATAATAATATTAATAAAAACAATGATAATAACAATAATAACAATAATAACAATAAAAACAATAACAATAACAAAACAATAATAATAATAATAATAATAATATCCCAACCCCTCCAACTACAAACTCTAAACACTTTCGAAACAAACACCGGACTGACGTCAACAAGAAGCCATTGGTCAACACGTACCACTTTTGCAGAGAGAATATTGGCTGGGTGGCTGGGTGTCTATGTCGGTGTCTGTGGTGGTGGCGTTGGTGGTGGTGGTGGTGGTGGTAGTGGTTGTTGCCTGTCACCGACCCACCGCCACTTGCCTGCCTGCCTGCCTGTCTGTCTTGTCTGTCTGTATGTCACTCCTGCAACACAGAAAGTCAGCATGTATCATCAGCCCATGGCCTTCGGAATGTGTGGGGTTTGTGTGTGGACCAATGTTTACTACAGTTCCTGTAATGTTATCCTCTCAGTTAGTTATTTCATACATTGTCAGTTTTTTGTCGGTTTATATAATTATACCTATGACGACTCACTCTCATCTCAGTATAGTGGCTCTAGAGGTTTCATATTCAATACATCTTTAAAATCTAAACTTTTTATATATATCCAACAGTTAGAGTCACACACCCTCTATAGATATTCCAACTCACTAAACTTCTCTTCCTTTCCTATAAATATATCTCCCAATAGTTCTCTCTCTCTCTCTCTCTCTCTCTCTCTCTCTCTCTCTCTCTCTCTCTCTCTCTCTCTCTCTCTCTCTCTCTTCTCTCTCCTCGCTCCCCCTACCCCTTGTTCTCACTCTCAAACCATTTTTTTCTCTCTCTTTTCAAAGTTTTCCTCTACCCTCCCTCGGCTATTTTTCTTCCTTTACTTCCTCCCCTCCAATTCATTCCTCCTTCAACTTCCATCCCTTCCCTTCCCTTTTTCCTTTTCCTCCACCTCTTCTTTTCCCTTTTCTCCTTCCTGTCATTTGTCTTCACTCTTACACTCTCCTTCTTCAATTTTGTTCCTCCTTTTCTCTCGCCAGTCTCATCATGTCTGCGACTCTCTTTCATTTAACACTAACACAGAATCGCTCTCTCTCTCTCTCTCTCTCTCTCTCTCTCTCTCTCTCTCTCTCTCTCTCTTCACACCTTATTTACACATGTCATTCTACACCTCTTCTCTAATCCATTCATCCCTTTCTTTATATTTCATCACTATTTTTAACCAACCAACCATCCAACTTAATCCTATTCTTTTCTATCCTCATTTTTGTATATTTTTTCCTTTCACTCCAGATTTTAATTCTAATCACATTCGTCATCCAATTGCCTACCTATACGTTATACATCAAACTCTACCTAACTGGTCTACCGTGTATTCATCCATCCATCCATCCATCTCTGGCTGACTCTGTGTACACTATGCATTCATCTCTGACCGTCAACACATCCATCCATCTCTGACTCACCATCTATTCATCCATCCAGCCATGCGTCTACCATTGGGGCGTCAGCAGGTGTGAAGGTTGCAGCATTAGCATGTAGATTGAAGACAAACACATGTCGTGGTGAGACTGAGAAGAAGGAGAGGACAGGGGGGACTAGAGAAGGGCTGGGTGAGAAGGCGGAGGTGCAGAAGAGGTGAAAGGGAGAGAGTGGGGGTGTGCATGGGTGGAGCGGAAAAAGAGCGAGTGAAAGTGTGAGGGCGGGGCTAAAGCAAAAGAAAAGAGAGGACAGAGGAGAGAGTATGGAGCCTAGAGGTGGTGGAAGAGAGTGGTGGGTATAGGGGTGAAGGCAGAGCTGTGATGGGTTGGTTTGGGGTGAGAAAGGAAGGAGGGGCCGGGTACTGAGGTTGGGAAGAGAAAATGAGAGAGATGGGGGTTAACGAGACAGTCACTAGAGAGAGTTAGGAGGGGTGTGGGGTAAGAAGGGAAAGAGAGGTTAAAGAGAAAAAGAGGATAGTGGCTAAAGAGAGACTTGTGTAGGAATGACTGCACGGATAGAGTACAGGAAAGCACGGAAGAGGGGAGTTGGATAACAAAGAATGGAGAGGCAAAAAAAAAACAGGCAACAGGAGACGGGAAGAGACAAGACAGAAACAGAAGATGGACAGAGACTCGAGAAATTGAACAGTACACATTTTAGAGAAGAGACAGAGACAGGGAAGGAAGAGAGAGGGCAAGGACAGGAACACACACAAAGGGAATGAAGGAAGGGGGCGACGACGATAGCAGACAGGGAAAGGACGAACGAGGAAGAGAGACAGGCGACAGGGACTTGAGGCTCATTGTAGTTGGCTGCCTGATGTCTGGGGGGGAAGCAACCATTATCGTTAGCGAATATCACACGAGTACATTGTCTAATGGAGTGGGGAAGGGATGAGTGTAGCAATGGCAGGGAGGACTAGGCTCATGGGAGTGCATGGGGTCGTGTTGTAGGTCCATTCCGTCGTCGCCATTCGCCTATTATCATTGCCCCAAAACAGCTTCATTATCCAGGAAAATAACACAGGCACAAGAACCCAAAATAAATTCAATTGAGGATCCTCCGAAAACGAGACTACCCACTGGAAACATCGACAATATATATTTTTTTACAGTGCTATTAACAGACTAAAACTCACTCGAGAGGGCTGTCGTCAAGCTACTAGTCCACATGCTGCTGGTTTTCTTCAGAGCTTAAGCGTTCTAGTACACCGTGAACCCCAACTTCTAGAATTTGCGTAAAAGGAACTGCCAAAATCTAGTTCCCCAAATGCGACCCCCAAACACAGCCAAGGTATGTTTCTATGTCTCTATCTTATGGGAGCCCCGGGATCGTAATCGTCTCTACCCCACTAGTTAAATCGACAAGCGTCAATTTACAAGGAGTTTCTCAAGAATGTCCGCAATCCTTCCCCGCGTGTGTTTGACTTTCATTTAGATGCTAATTTCAACTAAGGGAGAAGGGAGAGATTGAGAGCAGCAGGGAGAGAATGGGCAAGAAAAAACAGGGAGAGAATTGGAAAGGGAAGGGCAAGGAAGGGAAAGAAATGAAAGGCAAGGGGAGAGGAGAGGAGAGGAGAGGCGGGATGGACAAGGAACCGAGAAGTGGGACAATGAGAAGGAGGGGAAGAAGGACAGGAAGAAAAGATAGATAGAACTGGAGGGGAAATATGAGGGAAAAAATAAACACGAATCCAAGATGAGAAGACAATGATGGAAGATGAAATATGAGAGAATGAAAAGGAAAGTGTGGAAAGAAAAGACCAAAGAGAAAGCAAGCAAGTACTATAGTTTAGAAAAGAGTGGAATAACAAGAAAGAAAGAAAGAGAGAAAGGATAGGAGGGATAAGGAAGGGGAAGAGAATGAACAGGTGGGCAAAAGAAAGAAAGCAATAAATGAAAGCAAGGGGAGAAGAAGAGAGGGATGAGATGGAATAGAGGACGACGGGAAGACGATGAAAAAAATGGGTAAAAAAAGGTGCAGGGGAATAGGTGACGAGAGAGAGAGAGAGAGAGAGAGAGAGAGAGAGAGAGAGAGAGAGTTGGTGTGTATCTTGAGAGAGAGAGATGGTGTGTATCTTGAGAGAGAGAGATGGTGTGTAACTTGAGAGAGAGAGAGAGAGAGAGAGAGAGAGAGAGAGAGAGAGAGAGAGAGAGAGAGAGAGAGAGAGAGTTGGTGTGTATCTTGAGAGAGAGAGATGGTGTGTATCTTGAGAGAGAGAGATGGTGTGTAACTTGAGAGAGAGAGAGGGAGAGAGAGAGAGAGAGAGAGAGAGAGTGAGTTGGTGTGTAACTTGGCAAGAGGACAGAGAGTTGAGGAGGACACTAGCGGCAATACATGGGAGGCTAGTGTTGTGTAGTAGTAGAGGAGGAGGTGGTGGTGGAGGAGGAGGTAGTGGAGGGGGAGGTAGTGGTGGAGGAGGTAGTGGTGGAGGAGGAGGTAGTGGAGGAAGTAGTGGTGGAGGAGGTAGTGGTGGAGGAGGTACTGGTGGAGGAGGAGGTAGTGGGGGAGGAGGAGGTTGTGGAGGAGTAGGTAGTGGTGGAATAGGTAGTGGAGGAGTAGGTAGTGGTGGAATAGGTAGTGGAGGAGTAGGTAGTGGAGGAGTAGGTAGTGGTGGAGGAGGTAGGGGTGGAGAAGGTTGGGTTGGGTTGGGGGGTTGGGGTGTAATTTCTTCCTATTGTATTATTTGCAGTGCAGTGTGTGTGTTGTGGATTGTTTTGCTACGTTATGCTATGCTATGTCGAGTCGTGATGTGTTATGCGAGTTTTCTGTTATGGTTTGTTGTTTTATGTAGATTTCTGGGAATGGAAAGATAACGAGGGTGCCGGGCTGAGTCAGGGGAAATGGAAATTGATTACAAAGTGGAGAAAGAAAGAAAGAAGACTGTTGTATGCTAGACTAGAGAGACATTCAATAGTATCACAAGAGAGAAGGAAGGAAGGAGGGATGAAAGAAAAGAAGGGACAACTGAAGGGTGGAGAGGGATCAGCTTGGGTGTGAAGGGGCGCCAAACCCATAGTTAAAGCACTGTCCACAATTATTCAAGCAACACCTTCACTCAAGAGAGGGTTGAGGAAGTACATACATTCAGGTCTAATTTCTTTCACTGTGTTTAACTGTAAGATAAAGTGTGGAAGGATTTCATGGCTCTTGTCCTCCCTTAGTTGAAATATATACAGTAGTCATGTAGTTGAAATATATATAGTAGTCATGTAGTGAAATATATACAGTAGTCATGTAGTTGAAATATATACAGTATAGTCATGTAGTGAGTGAACTGAGGACAGGACTAAGGACAGCCTATTCCTCTGCATGCTTATTATATACAAAAATATTCTTTTCATCCGTTCCTTATTTCCTCCTCATTTGTAAGCAGCAGTCTTTCATTTGCATCTTTAACATTCTCACATCCCTGCCCACCTTCATTCTTACATTCCCTCGCCTTCCTCCAGAAAACTAATTTCTGAAACCATCGCGTTCATCATTCTTCCCAGCTCCACATCTAACCTATTTTCTGTTCTCAGTAAGTTACTTAACTCTATTCAAAGGACGTTCCAACATGGTTATTATTTCTTTTTGTATCTCTCCACTTCTGTAGGCTACTTGTATCTCGTTCTACAGTTTATATACTGAATATATGTACTGTACATAATTATATATCTATCTATTCAATCAATCACACAATGACTTCATGTTGTATTATTGTACAGTTCATATAAAATATTATTCTAAAATTTTACAGTACTGTAGGTGTTACACAACAAAGAAAGTTCCATTGTTTCTTACAACTATATTAAATTGACTCAGATATCACCAACACTACAATTAATTTCTTGCTGTAGTTATAAACGAGTATAAAGAGGAAGAAAGAAGACCATACTAAGCCAGACAGACCATGGACATTACAAACGGAAAGTAAACAAAGAAAATAAATTATATATTTGACTCGTATCCAACGTGGCACCAAAACCTTTAATTAAAATATTACCTATATCATTGAAGGCAATACCCGCTAATGAGATGTAGCGATAAAGACACATAAATTGACATTGCTAGGGACTAAGAAACTCGGGAAATATATATAGAGAGTAAAAATAATGTAGTCAGTGGTTTACTCAAGTCTATCCCCAAAAGAGAACATTTTCTTTGAAGCACCAACCGAAGAGACAATCCCCCAGAAGAGCCACTACGAGGATAGACTCATCTCCATCTCCATCTCCATCTCTGTCTTTCTCCGTCTCTCTCTCTCTCCCTTTTCTTATTCTTATTTCTATCCTTTTTCTTTTTCTTCGTCTTTTTCTTCTTTTTCTTTAATCACGTTCTGGTATATCTGCGTAGTTTTAAAGATACAACTTGGTTACAATAACAGTTCGGAACAAGAGGACTGGCAATGTTGAGTGGGAAATGTCGCTCTTCTACTTCTGACAAGGACGCAATGTGTTCCTTATTTCTACAAACTACTATACTACACAACTGTTATTACTTTTGTTTTCATACTCTGAAGTAATCTGTTTTCTGACACAGTTTAGACTTTAGAGGAGTCAGACTATTTTAAAGGGTTATAATATTATATCACTTTAAGGTGGTAATTCGTGTTTGGTACATTGGAGTGCCTTGATTCCTCCAAAATATACCAGGAAAAAACAAGACCAGATGAACTAAAATAATGGTGTTCTGTTGTTGCTTGGAATAGTGTGGAAGATTCAGTTGCTCCATATTTACCAACATAAGACTCCCCCCTTGGAGTATTCGCATCATAATTCCTCTTTTGTGTTTGTGTCACGTGTATTGCGTTAAAGACCCTGTATGTGATATTGTATGAAAATTGGAGGATTCTGCTGATTCCTCCTGACCATGCCACGACACAAACTCCTTCCTTATAGGTTTGTGATTCGTGGCAATTCTTGAAGGACTCGTGTATCTAAAAAATTCAGACTACATCCCATGCAGGGTCCCTTAATATTTACATACACACCTCGGTTTTATTGTCAGGGCTGGACACACAACGTATTATTCTAAATTTCTCTTTATAATTTTCCCCCTGATGTTTGTACTACGTTCGTTGGGTGTTGTCTTGAATGACCCACTATTTTTCTTTGGTATTTGTCTGTAATGTTGTGTTGTCCCTCCAGGTGACCGTCATTGTCCCGTGTGTTGAGTCTAGAATGGATGACCTTCCTCCTGATGTCCTCCCTCACCCTCACTCTCACCGCTAACTTTACTGTCTATTGTCTCATCATACACACACATACTCTCTCTCTCTCTCCCTTTCCCTTCCCTCCCCCCTCTCTCTCTGTCTCTGTCTGTCTCTCTCTGTCCCTCTCATGTCAAGTTTGTGTCCGTCTGTCCGTCTATGCATGGCAAAACAGTTGAACCCAGATGGCTAATAATTGGTCCACATGGGTAACTTAGCCCGAGAAAGAGAATAGGATGTGGTGCTGACTTGCGAGGTCGAGGAAGATATATATACTAAGTGTGACACACCAAGGGAATGAATTATTGAAACACACACAAAAAAAAAAATTCTAGCCCACGAGGGTGTTTAAAAATGAAATCTAGATATTACGTTGCCATGATTTTTTCTATTAACTATAATTATATTCAAGCTTCCATGGCCAAACTCGTGAAAACACATCCTTTTCATAATTATCACCCCACATACAAACTTCTCCCTCCTTTCTTCCTCTGTCCTCCACCATGCATGTCTTTAAATAAATACTCTCAAATTACGACTTATTAATTAACCCTCTGCATTACTTACTCCCTTTGTCCCTACACCAGTCCCTATGTTAATGTGTACAGTCATCAACACCACAATCATCATCATCAGTCAACCTCTTCCCTTGACATTTGCTACTCCTTTTGTTCAGTTCCTCCCAGTGGCCTTTTCATCCCTCCCACCTTTCTCTCTACAACCAATTGTATTCTCTCTTTCATCCTTGTCTGTCACGGTCACTTTTATTCCTTTAACCTTTGTCTTCCATGGTCTTCTTTACAACGGGGGTTTATGAATGAAAAATTATATATTATACTGTACTCCATTTCAACCAATAAATTAATCAGTATTAGTATTGTTAATTAATTAATCTATAGCCAGTCGTTCAATTAAAAAGTAAATCATCTACCACCAGCGACGTAATTAAACTGCCACATACTGACGGGCACACGTACTTTTATATTTGAGTGTACACCTGAATGTCAGTCAGAGGTACAGTTGGACACATGAATGAGTGGTACAGCCCAAGTGAAAGATGGTAAATTTCTCCCAATATCAAGTTCCTTAGTGCCAAATAGGAGACATCAGGGGCAGAAGTCAGTATTGAGGATGGTAATAAAAAGCAAGTACCTGATAATAGACACTGGTTACTCAAATGGGACAAGTATTTTTCACCTGGGTTGTACCACCAATTCCTGTGTCCAACTGTATGTTTACTCTTAACAGGTGTGCCAAAGTCAACCTATTCAATTCCCTTCACCAACACACACACACACACACACACACACACACACACACACACACACACACGTTCTTCTCCCCACGACATGTTGCCTTTCCATCATATGACTATCATCAATTTAAGCTTCATAACGCACTGAGATTCCCAACACCTAGTGACACATAGCGGCTATTGAGTTTTTATACCGGTTTCAAGACACATCTACCTGCATGGTAACTTATGTTAAGTTATAAATTTATCTCTGGTAATTACTGTATAACTCTCACACTTTTAGGCTACAAAGAGTGGTTCATCGTTCGAGGTTTTAGTCTGAGTTAGAAACCATATTTTGTACTCTCTATACGTCATCTGTTTTTACTCCCTCCACCTCATATGTTCCGTGTGTGTGTGTGTGTGTAGCAGGTGTGAGCTATAGTGCCAGACTGGTGTGTAAGTGTGTGCCTTGCTAAGTGAAGTTGAGGCAGTGGCAGTAGAGGTGTGTATGTTGGGTAAGGAACATCGGTTGTCTTCCTTGGGTATTTTGGGTATTCTGCTTATTGGTTCAATTAATCAAAATTTTATGTTTATTCTTAATTGTCCCATTGACTGCCACTCATTGGCGGACTTTTAACAGAAAAAAAAATGAATAGGTCAACACATAAAAAAATTGAAATAGAGTGAATAATTGATATTTCTTGGAGCTATTTACACATCAAAGCTCTACTGACGTAATAATTAATGATGAGCAATTATGTTAATAGCACTACGAACCAAATGCATATATTATGTATGTCAATACACATAAAAGATCAATAGGCCTTTCAAGGTGGATGAGAAATGATGTAAATTTTCAGTAAAGTGTGTACGGAGAAGGTGAGTCAGTGAGTCAGTGAGTCAGTCAGTCGTCGGCTGGTGTGCTTTGAGGGATGTTGAGGAGGGTGTGGATAAAATGTCGACTGTCAAGAAAGTCGTTACCAATAGTGGTGATGTTGGTGTTAGTTTTACTCAGCATCATCGTCATTCTCAACTCCCGACGCTCCATAGATTACCTCTGGGTGTCACGTCGATCATCACAGGTAAGAATAAAGAGGGAAGTTCATCGTATAGATAAATCTAGAGCAACTGATTCATCCAAACTATTCGATGCAACAAGTCACCAGTATATGTGTTCATCTGGTCCTGTTTCATGGCATACTGTACTTTGGGGGAACCAATGTACCCAAACTATATTCTCCTCTAAAGGGCCCTGTGATCATGATGAAAAGTGGAGGCTTCTGATTCTTCCTGATTATGCCATGAAACAAGCTCCTTCCATATAGGTGGTGTTTCGTGGCTATGTTTGAAGGCCTCGCTTACCTCCAATTTTCTGACTACATCACTGGGTCCCTTAAACGCTGAAACGTCAAATCAAATAAGTCACAAATCAAAACATAACAAAACATTAAGGGGAGAATATACTTTTAGTACATTAAAGCGCCTTGATTCCTCCAAAGTATGCCAGAAAAACAGACCCAGATGAAGAAAAATAATGGTATCCTGTTGCTTGGAATAGTTCGGAGGAATCATAATATCGAAAAATGCCAGAACTATACTGTCCCCTTGAGGTCCCTGTGATGTAGTCAGAAGATTGGATATAAACGAGTCCTTCAAATATGGCCACGAAACACCACCACATATGGATGGAGCTCGTTTCGCGGCATGGTCAGGATGAATCAGAAGCCTCCAATTTTCATACACGATCACAGGGCCCTTAAACAAATTACACATCCAACAGGACGATGCCGTTGATACCCCGCCACTGAACCTTCCCAAGACTGATGAAACTTTTTTGAGGAACACGAGGCAAGAAATCAATGAGACACAACAAAAAGTTCAGATAACCGAACCATCAAAACTCCAGAACATATACGAGGATTATCAACGGTCAGCAACAAGCGAGGATGTGATATCAACAAAACCAGTTCAGTTTCCTCTACCACCGGCCAATCCTCCTTACCCTCAACAAGAATTCCCGTTCAGGTTATTTTACTCTGACATGTTTCTCAGTTGCACACATTCATTCCTCTCACTCTACCATGTTACTACACACTATCCTCTATAGGTCTGTCAGAGTACAGTACTTCAACATTTTAAAGACCCTATGATATTGTCAGAAAATTGATTGGAGATAAATTAGTCCTTCATATATTGCCACGAAACACTATCTACTGTATATGGAAGGAGGTTGTTTCGTGGCATACTCAGGAGAAATCAGAAGCCTCCAATTCTCATACACGATCACAGGGTCCTTAAAAAGGAGGTTATTATGTTTGGGTACTGGAGGGCTATTGATTCCCCCACAATATACTAGGAAATAGAATCCTCCCATACGATACAAGGGGATGTGTTTATTAGCCAGAGGTTAGAGAAAACGTATAGGCTTCACAAAAGGTTATCTTCCTAAATATACCATCCTTTTATGACTCACGCCACGTTCCAGTACCTTTGTACAACCTGTAACCATACGATAAGTTTCACACTGTACAGTCGCGGTCAGAAGTTGTGTTCCGATTTCCTGACATGATGAATTGCAACCAGACGAGTTTAATGGTTGGAACAACGATACACCTTGCACCTCTCTCCACACAACATACCCTTGTTCGAACCTTCCAACTTCTGGTTGCGAATTATCGTTCCAGGGGATCGGGACACAACTTCTGACCGCGAGTGTACTTTATCCAGCATCAAACATCCTTTCTCTATTCCTCCCCCTCCCCCTGTACCTCACTTTCATACTCCTTAGTCAACTTCATACTCTTTATTCACTCCAGGTGGTTTGTGCTTTGATCTTAAAGGTCAACCAGAAAGGTAATATTTAATGTAAATATTAGTCTGGATGATGTAATGTTTGGCATTAGCCAGATTATTTATATTAGTTGCTCACTTATGTTAATATGTTTAATGAAAGAGGTAGAATTAGTTCGGTGAACTACGAAAGGAAAAGTATATAATTTATCTTGTGACCCAGAAAGTAGTGAAGGAGAAAACTGAATAATTTTCTCAAGTAGGATCAAGAAATAATGGAAAGATATTACATTACAACAATTCTACTCATAATTATTTATACACAAGTAATTAAAATAACTATTGTTTTTAGCAAATTAAAACTGTACCCTAAAGTATTATAATTCATTTTTTAAATGAGAAATTCATCCAACAGGTATATCATAAATGAACCGGATCTCTGCGATAATACCGTCAACATAATAAACGTGATTCCCATCGCTCCAAACAATGTGTTGGCCAGACACAGAATCAGGTCAGTTACTTTGGGATTATTTATAGCAATTTTTCCCTTTCCTTAGTGTTGTAACCGAATAATTGTTAACGTTCTGTCTGTGTGTGCATGGAGTGATATAAATGCAACATGTATTTATGAGTATATTACATAATGTTGTGTCAGGAAGGTAACACAAGTCTGTGACGCTGTTACAGAAAGTTGTGGGGGAGGCGGGAGGTGTCTGATGTAACAGGGATCCGCACAGTGTTCTTCCTTGGTGTCACGTCTTCCACTCAACTTCAGACCAACATCTCTAAGGAAAGTCTCATCCACGGCGACATCATACAACTCAGTTTCATGGACTCGTACAGGAACCTTACTCTGAAGACGCTATCAATGTTACACTGGAGCCTCACCTACTGCTCACAGGCCCAGTGGATTCTGAAAAGTGACGATGACGTGTTTTTCAATCCGTTCGCCCTGGATACGTACATAAAGAAAAACCGGAATTATAACATTATATGCAAAATATGTTACAATAAAGATGTATGTCGTCAAGGCATGAGTAAGTGTCCCCCCAAATGGGTAATAAAGCCAGAGGAGTATCAATATAAAACTTACCCTTCATATTGTAATGGAGAAGCTTATGTGATCTCATCCTCCTTGGCAGCCAAACTATATTCAGCAGCCAACAAAACCCATCCATTCTTCATCGAGGATGTGTATATCACCGGCATCATTGCTCACCAGTTCAAGCCTCGATACAAAGCGATACCAGCATTCAAATTCAAAAGATGGAAGAAATCAAATTGGAACCGACATACTCTTTTTCTGGTGTACCATTATGTCAACGCAATATATCTCAACATTATCTGGAGAAGTATTTTAGAATCTCAAGAACTACACAAAGAATTGATGAAGAATCAGGAATGGTTGTGAAATAAATACAGTCACTATTGAAGATCCAGCAAATCTAGCTTGGCTGTAGACGAAAACTTTTTATATTCACACTGGAACAAAAGTAATACCAGTTATTCAATTTGCACCAAGATAAACTACTATATAAATTTATTATTATGCTCTATGTTAGTTTACCTCGTATGATATTCAAACATATTATCATTCACGTTTTTGAACTACCGGTACCGTATTGAATTTGGACTCAAACTAATAAAAAAAATTGTTTTACTCTCTTGCTCCATAACACACGACCTATTTATTAACACAAATCTCGTATTCACCTTGTATATATAAACATTTTAGACTGACATCTTTCCTAACCCTTCAGCAATAGATTTTTCCTCTCCTTGTACTCTGACTAAAACTTATTATTTGCCTTAAAAACTTATTATATGCCCTGAAATTTGTTTGTTCATTTCGTAATTACAGTAATATATATTTTTTTTCTATATCAAAAAAAGATGAGGATAAAGACCTTGATTAAAACGTTTATGCTGCCAAATGTACTATGTGTTCTGAACTGTCAAGAGAATAAATCCAGCATCATTTTTGTAAAATAAACTGAACCATTGAAAACAATTTTTTTTAATGACCTCAAACAACTGGGGAAAAAAAATCTGCTATAGTTTTGCATTATTTCTCTCTCAAAATCAATTTCACGAAGAATCTTTGAGGGATTATTATGGGGATGGAAGGAGGAGCAGAAATGGTGGAGGTGGAGGTGGAGGTGGGGGTTGGGTGGTGGGGGTAGGGGTTTGGGGGGGAGCGGATTCTGGCCATTGGAGGAAAGGGACACAGGTAGAATGGGGGTGGGGGGAGGGGGGATTCAGGGTGAGGGATGAACGAGTGAAATTAAGGGAGGAGAACTAGTACTTATATTTCTGGAGCAACCGATTTTTTTCAAACTACACCAAGCAACAGACCATCATTCATTTTTGGATTTTGTTTCCTGGCATACTTTGGAGGAATCAAGGCGCTGTAATGTATCAAAAGTACCGTACACTAACTATCCTTTTAAGGCTGAAAGGAGGAAAAAAAGTGAAGATGGGCTTGGGAAGGAGGGAAGAAAAAGTGAAGATGGCTGAGTTAGTAAGTGGCAGAGGAAAAACAGGTGTGGTCGAAGAAATGAACGTAGGTGGGGAGGGGCAGGGAAAGTAGGTTAATGGAATGGAAAGGAAGGTGGAATGGACTGGAGATGAAGGATGGGCTGACTGAGTGAGAAAGATATCACGACAGGAGGGAAGGGAAGGGAATAGAAGGGAAGGGAAGGGAAGGGAAGGGAAGGGAAGGGAAGGGAAGGGAAGGGAAGGGAAGGGAAGGGAAGGGAAGGGAAGAGAAGGGAAGGGAAGAGAAGGGAAGAGAAGGGAAGGTAAGGGAAGGGCATAATGTTGAGGTCAGTGTGTGGCTGGTTGAATGGATGGATGGACATGCACGGTAGGTCAGACTTGTGCTTGTCATGGCGGGGTCAGGTTTAGTCTGGTCTGGTTAGGTCGTTGGGTAATAAGGTGATCCGTTAATTATACACTGTAGCGTGATTAATGATACACTTCCAGATGCTGATATTGCAGTGTGATGATAGATGGCGCTAGCAGCTCGGTTTGTGTACCTGCATTATTAATACCTACCTAGTTAATTAAACGAGGTATTAGTGACTAAGAGAGGTGAATGGAGGACTATTAATTATGTAACAGTGATATTTTGATGAAGTAAATTGTGTCTAACGAGACGGGAAGCATTATTACGAACTGTATACTGACTCGACACTATACCCACAACCAGACAATCACAGTAAATGGTTGGCCGCCTCAGTTCTGCCCACTAAACTAATGATAAACAATAAAGACGTACTCTATTTCATACTTAATTTCAATGGTTACAACTTGACAAACAAATATATACCTAGTTCTGCAAATCTTGGGGTGCAATATTTCTAGCATTACATTTTATATATTTCCCAAAATAAACAAACTTACTGAGTGAGAGATCTGGTACAGTTTTGCCTGGCTAAAAAAAAAAAAAAAAAAAAAAAAAAAAAAAAAAAAAAAAAATGTTAGCAAGACTGTGAGGGGAGAAAGGTGGATTGGTAGGTGTGGTACAGTCGAGTCCAAAAGTAAGGTGCATGGAGGTGAGCTACAGGGACTGAGATTATAATTATGAGTAGGTGAGTGAGGATTGTGTGAATGGATGAGTAGAGGGTGGATCAGTGAATGGGGTGAGTGGGTGGGTGGGTGGGTTGGTAATTTAGATAGGTAGGTAGGTAGGTAAAGGTGTGGTGAGTGGGTAAGTAAGGAAGGAAGTGAGTGGGTGGATAGTTTGGTAAAGTAAGATTGGTGGGTGAGGGTGTGGTAGGTGGGTGAGGGTGTGGTAGGTGGATGGTGGGTGAGGGTGTGGTAGATGGGTGAGATTGTAATAGGTGGGAGAGAGTGTGGTAGGTGGGTGATGGGTGAGGGTGTGGTAGGTGGGTGCTGGGTGAGGGTGTGGTAGGTGGGTAGGTGGGTGGTGGGGGCCTCTTCTAAGTGGTGGCTCTGAACTGTTTCAACCCCACTTAACCACCATCACTTTCTCCACTTTCCTTCCTTCCTTCCTTCTTTTCTCCCTTTATTCGTTCCTTCCTTCGTTTCTATAGTCTTTTTTTTTTATACCTAGTTTCCTTCATTCCTTGTTCCTTCATTCCTCCCTTTACTCACACATGCCATTCTTCCCTTATTTTTTCTTTCCTTCTCCACCCTTCCTTTTTATTCGCCATTCCTTTCTTCCTCCCTTCATTCATTTCATTTCCCTTCTTTCTTTTTTCCTTCACTCCTCCCACTTACACTTTTTTTCCCCTTATATTCTTCCTTCTTTTTCTCCTTCCCTTCCACCTTCATTCACACCCCTTCCTACCTCTCTTCGTTTTCTTCATTTCCTTTATTTCTTCCTCCTTGCTTTATTCCCCCTTCTTTCTAGTTTATGTTTCCTTCTCATTCATCAAATCATCCATGCTTCCTCTTTCTCGTGTTCACTTTCTTTTTTCCTCCTCCTCTTTATCTCCACCTTTCTCTCTCTCTCACTCTCTCTCTATACATATATCGTTGCTTAATTTCATCTATTCCCTTTTTCTATATTCCTTTCTTTACTTAATCTGTTGTTCCTTAATTTATCGCTTGTTCTCTCTGCCTGTATTTTATTTTGTCTACCACTGTCTCCTCATTCGTTACTGTCTGTCTGTCTGTCTCTATTTCTCTTGCTTCCCTGTCCATTCCCCTGAGCTTATCTCGTGTGTGTGTGTGTGTGTGTGTGTGTGTCCAAGTATCACGCATCTCAATCTTGTGCTGACTCCTTTCTGTTTGTTCTACATCACTCACTCTCTCTCTCTCTCTCTCTCTCTCTCTCTCTCTCTCTCTCTCTCTCTCTCTCTGTATATCTATTTGTGCATTTAACAGTGTAATAATGACATGACTCAGATCGACTTACACACTAGGAGCGAAAAAGCATCAACAAACACACACACACACACACACATTAACCCCTCAGCTACACACACACACTCAACTACACACACACACACACCCTCAATTACACACACACACACATTAACCCCTTAGCTACACACACACACCCTCAACGACACACACACACACACACCCTCAACTACACACACTCACACACACACACACACTCAACTACACACACACACACACACTCATTTCTCATTCCATCCGTGAGTTACTTTCCCTCTGGGGGTGTCAACATTAGGGCCCAGGTGAGGAAACTAACTATCAACACGTGTTTTGGCATCATTACATAGGGTGGGGCGGGGTGGGGCGAGGTGGGGCAGGTGAGGCAGGTAGGGTGGTTGGATGCTCTCATTATTGCCCCTAACCTCTACTGCCCCCTTCACCCCCTCCCCTTCCTTCCCCTTCCTTCCTCAATAACCCATCCATTTCCTTCAGTGATTTTTCCCACACTTACTGTACTTCCTGTTCCATTCCTTGCTGGTTCTCTCATGGATACTGTATAATTGTAGGATGTTATTCACTTTAGCAATTGATCCTGTGTGCTCGTTACTAGTGAAGGCAACTGTACCATAATATATAATTGTAAGAGAATCTGTATATATATGTATACTCGCCGGTAATAAAAGTAAACAAATAAATATATGATCCAAGATAATGGCACTATATTATTTATCTACAAATATTAATAATTAAATCCAGAGAGAATGAAATTGTTCTTGTAAAGTTATAATAAATGGGGTATTATTATTACCGACTAGCCTACTACACTTACGTAATCTCTCTCTCTCTCTCTCTCTCTCTCTCTCTCTCTCTCTCTCTCTCTCTCTCTCTAAAGTACACCCCACATATAATTCATCTTCTGTCTACTTTCCTGTGTTGCTTGTCTAGACCACGCCCTCATCCACTACTTCTGTCTCTCTCTGTCTCTCTGTCTATTTTCCTGTCTGTGTGTAACCATACTTGTCTGTCTCTGTCTATGTCTGACTTTCTAAACATCCTTTCTTTAATTAAATGTCCTCCCTCTCTCTCTCTCTCTCTCTCTCTCTCTCTCTCTCTCTCTCTCTCTCTCTCTCCCTTTTGTTTATCATCATCATCTAGGTTGTCTCACCTTTAATGCCCTTCCTTCTTTGCTTTGACCCTCCCCGACTCACTCACTCACTCCACCATTTAACCTCCCACCCCCCCACACACACACCCAACCTTTTCCCTTTCACTTCACCCCTTTCCTTCACTTCTCTGACCCTCCTCCCTTCCCTCCTTCTTCTTTCCTTATATTCTCAGACCCTCCTCCCTCCCTTCCCTTCCCTCCCCTTTCCTTCACTTCTCAGACTTTCCTCTCTTCCTTCCTTCCCCTTTCCTTCACTTCTCAGACCCTACTCCCTCCCTCCCTTCCCTTCCTTCCCCCCTCCCTCATCTCTTCTAATTGTCACCCTTCCTCTACCCTCTTACATAAGGCTTAATTCCCTCTCTCTATCCATCCTCCTCTTTTTTTTCATCTACGCTTATCCTCTCTCTCATTCTCTTTTTCTCACTTCTCATTCAGTTCTCCCCCTCTCATCTTAGCCTTTTCCCTCCCCTCTCGTCTCAACCCCTTCCTTTCACACTTTCTCTATCTCTCCCCTTCTCTACACTAGTCCAACCTCTCATACCCTTACTTCTCCTCTCCCTTTCATCTCACTTCTCCTCCTCTCACCTTTGTTCCTCCTTTCCTCCTTCTCACTCCACTTTCTCTTCCCACCTCAAATCACCTCTCACTCCAGCCTCTCCTCTCCTCTCCAATCATTCTACTCTTCGTATTTTTTCCTCCTTTCAATATTGATTTTTTACTCCATCCGTCCTTTGTAACTTCTTCCACCGTTTTTTTAATATAGCTACGTCCTCTCTGCAAATATGTCTTAAAATATGCATCCTTTTGCTTTGTTAACTTTTGCTTCTTCATTTCCTATCGTAAATTTCACATTCTTTATCTACACATCATTTATCCCTATCGCATTCTGTCTATTCTTTATCATTGTATCATTATTGCCTTATTGTTTGTTACCTTCATTATATCATCCAGTACTGCCCTTTCTTTTCGTAATTTTTCTTCGTAATCTTTCCAATCTTCATCTCTTCTCTGTATAATATTATATACCCACGGTTTCTTGTCCCTTCTTATATCTTAATTTCTTGTTGTGTTGTTTACTAGCCAGCCAGCTAGTCAGTGAAACGAGCCTATATATTCGTCTAGCAGTCTACCCAAAAGGAGCTCTCCCTCTCCCCATCCAACCTCACCTTACCCCTCCCTCCCTTTGCCTCTTATAGTCACTAGCCTGCATCTCTCCCCCCTCTCCTACCCCTCCTTCCCTCCCCTCTCCATTCCTTCCCTTCCCCTCCCTTCCCTGCCCTTCCTTTCCTTTCCACAGTCATATTAGCAATTCCATTCCCTTTTGCAACACCTTCCTCGCCCCTCTTTCGTCTCTGTCTCTATCTCTCTGTCGGTCTGTCTGTCTTCGATGTCTTTTTCTCTTACTTTATTTGCATACATAATCTCTCTCTCTCACCCTCTCTCTCTCTCTCTCTCTCTCTCTCTCTCTCTCTCTCTCGTTCTATCTGTCTTTGATGTCTTTTTCTCTTATTTTATTTGCATCCATAAATCTCTCTCTCTCTCTCTTTCTCTCTCTCTCTCTGTCTCTCTCTCTCTCCCTCCATATATATATCTCTCTATGCTTATACGGTACTTATATTTGTTTGTATTTTGTATATTAACTGATAGCTATAAATAAATGTTTCAAATGTTTCAAATGTTTCTCTCTACTTTCGTTTTCAATTTCTCTCTCCCCCTCCCTCTACCAGCTTAATTCTTCCTTGTTCCCCCTTCCCTTCCTCGTAATCTCAACCCCCTGCACCTTTAACCACTTACGTCAGGGAGTGAAAGAAAGAGAGTAAGGCGGGGTTCTCACCAATACGTTTGCAATCCGTTTGCACGGAGTCCGTTCACGTTTATGACGTCACGAACGTACGTGTATGTGCCCAAACAGTGGGAATGCGGTGCGCGTCTCGACCTCACGGAGACGGACCACGTCCAACGTTGAGGATGAACTGAATTCATCTTTTTGAGTAGCAACGTTGGCGGTGGTGTCCGTTTATAATGTTGTTGACTCCTCAACATATGAAAATAATATGAATTAAACTTCTTTGTTCGCAAAATGATACGATTTTATGTAAATAAAATAATAATCATAATATATTTGGGTATAGTTCGTCAATTTATGTACGATTAATAAGAATGTACATTGGGACTGTAGGCTTGGCAACACCGCACTCTGGTGCTGGGTAAACAAACAACCTACCAGCCAAAACAACAGTTGTAGCTGCTCACTACATTAAAACACAATTATTAAAAGTTGAAGACCAGGTACAACAAAATGATTGAATTAAAAAATTATTTGATATCATCCATGATTCTAAATAATATTTGTAATGTAAATGCATATATATAGGTTGTAATTAAAAGTACTAGAAAACATCCGCATTTTTAATAGGCTGATATGGTATCTAGTTTATTGGTTATTATTTTATGACTTTAGTAAATCCTTGTCCATCTCCGGTAAAAACTCGGCCATAGTCGCTTGTTGTTGATGTGAAGAAACGGGCGGGAAACGTCGCTCAACTCCTCTGTATCCGTCTGGACGTTGTGTTCGTGACGTCATCAACGTGAACGGACTCCGTGCAAACGGATTGCAAACGTATTGGTGAGAACCCCGCCTTACACAAGGAGAGGACGGGAGTGGATGGAGTAAATGACAAGGATGGTGAGTATCTGGCAAGGAGGAGTAAGGAAGGTGGAGAGTAGTGATGAGTGGCTGATGGAAGGAGAGCAGGAGAAAGATGAGAAAAAGTAAAAGGAGGAGGAGAATAATCATGAAGTGGATGAAGATGCAGCAGAAAATATAATAACAACAATAACATTAATAAAAAAAAAAAAAAAAAAAAAAAATAATAATAATAATAATAATAATAATAATAATAATAAAATAAATATATATATATATATGACAACAAGATAACTTACCGACGAATACGACGATAAGGAAAATAATAAATGACAAGGAATACTGATATCGAATTTCTCTATGATAATGAAAAAGAAAGACACACGTAAGTAAAAGTAGTGGAAGGTCAGATAAAAGATTGTGGCGATAGAAAAATGGAAGAGTACTCGTGATAGGGCGACAATGGATGGAGAGAGAGAGAGAGAGAGAGAGAGAGAGAAGAGCGAGAGAGAGAGAGAGAGAGAGAGAGAGAGAATGTCTGAAGGGAATTGGATGGGTAGGGATAGATGGAGAGAAGGGAGGAAGGCCAGAATGAAATCCAAATAAGAAGGGGGGAAAGGAGAAAGAGAAATGAATGATGATAATGATGATGATGATGGTGATGTTGGTGATGATGATGATGATGATGATGATAGTGGGATAAGAATGATAAAAACTGAGGAAGTGAAAGTCGAGGGGAAATGCATTTAAGATATGAGATGCGGACAAGACGGAGAGGAAGTAGATGATATGTGAAGCAAAAAAATTGAGGGGTGCTTGATGGTAGTGAAATGATGGTAGTGAGGTGATGGTAGTGAGGTGATGGTAGTGAAATGATGGTAGTGAAATGATGATAGTGAGGTGATGGTAGCAAGGAGATGGTAGCAAAGAGATTGTGGTAAAATTTAAGAGTAATAATGGTAGTTAAGAATGTAGGGAGTTGTATAATTCTCTTTCATGGCATAGTTTAATTAATCGACATAAATAAAAAACAAACATAAATACATAAATAAAACAACAACACTTAATTAAGCACCAAAAAGAACGAAATAAAAGGCAGTAACTATTATGTGCACAAAAAAAAAAAAGAGAGAAAACATGGGTAAACATTTTGGTCTTAAAAGTAAAAAAAAAAAAAGAGGAAACAGGTTATAAACATGTTGGTCTTAAAAGTAAAGGTAAATTATTTTCTGAGAAGCTATATGAGGACCAAGGAAAGGGCTGGAATAGAGATGGACTGACAACTATCGAACGGAGATTGAGACGAACTGTGATGGAGATGGAGACTGATGAAGGTAAAGTGATTGTGTTGGTGGTGGGTGGTGGTGGAGATGGATGTGCAGGATGGAACTGGCACCGACTGAAGTGGAAATATCTTTACTTTTGACTTTTGAGTATAACTGAACAGTAGTAAATAAACTGTAGTAAGGTTTATAAATTATTGAATATTGTTTATTTAGTTAGTAGAAATATCCCTGATTGATTGTTTCTTATATATTACAATTGTAATTAAAGAATGATTAAACACCAAGAGAGAGAGAGAGAGGAGAAGAGATGAGGATGAGAGGAGAGAGAGAGAGAGAGGAGAGGAGAGAGAGAGAGAGAGAGAGGAGAAAAAAGATCTGAATGTTATAATGTGAAAGAAAGATAAAGCAGATATGTTTGCATTACGACCACTGAATGTATATATGTATGTATGTATGATGGAGAGGCTGACAACAACACGGAGGAGGAACAGTGTTGTGGCCAGTTTTTGTTAAACGTGTATGTGTGTGTGTATGTGTGTGTGTGTGTAATAATAATAATAATAATAATAAACGGTTTATTTCAGAAAAAGGCAGCCATGGGCTGAAAATATACAGTTACAGATAATGGTGAAAATGGAATGGAGTATTAAGCTTAAATTAAATTAAATTAAGTTATCCTTACCAACTAAGTAATCCTCACAAACATATAAACATAAATACATTCATTACGCTGTCATACACATATAAATTTATATACATACATACACATACATATATACACATATACATCCCACATGCACCCCACATACCCATACATACATATACATATCTACACACATGTACACACATATACATCCACATAGACATATACCCATACATACATATACATATCTACTACACACATGTACACACATATACATACGCATACGTACACATACACACATATACAGTACATACATGTATTATTTTTCGTAGTTAATTAGGATACAATAGTTGGGATGGCACTTTTTCTATATCTGTCCGTCACGGCCCTTAATAGGTTGATTTTATTGTGGTGACGGACATTAATCCTTGACCGGGATTATCCTCTGGTAGTAGTGACCTGTGTCTCTCATTGTTTAGGAGTTTCTTCCCCAAACTCCCTGAGGGTTTGTAGGTGTAGATGGGAGAGGCTTGTCAGCTCCAGGGTAGTAAGGGCTTCCTCATAGGTGGTGTAGGCCTCACCTAGAATTATCCTACAGGCCCGTTTCTGTGTTCTCTCTAGCTGACGTTGTTGGGTGAGAGAGAGGGACGAGGACCAAGCTACTGAAGCATAGCCAAGTTTAGGGAGAATAAAGATTGTATATATACCCCGTAATTCGCGTTGTGGCATTCCTAGGGATTTCAGTCTTCTGAGCATGTACAACTTGTAGGATGTGTTTGATTCTCTCTCTCACTCTCTCTCTCTCTCTCTCTCTCTCTCTCTCTCTCTGTGTGTGTGTGTGTGTGTGTGTGTGTAAATGTGTGTGTGTCAGTATGTCCTGCACTGTCATGGCGGCTTTGTAGTTCTGAACGGTGTAAGGAAGGGTCTGAATGGGGGTCTGACAGAGGATGGGGGGGTCCTGAGGGAGGAGGAGGAGGGAGGATGGGGGGTCTGACGGAGGGATGGAGGGATGGGGGATCTAAGGGAGGGAGGGAGGGATGGGGGGGGGTCTGAGGGAGGGAGGGATGGGGATGTCTGAGGGAGGGAGGGAGGGAGGAGGGAGGGACGGGGGGGGGATCTGATGGAGGGGAGGGAGGGGATGGGGGGGTGAGGCCTTGAGAACGGGACACAGCCATGGATCTTTGTTGAAGGCTTTGTTGTCGGTAGGGAATCGGAACGCTATGGAGATGATGGTCTTTGTTGGAGAGAGAGAGAGTTACATAGAGTTACATAGAATCACAGACCACAACAGACCTTACGGTCACACACGGGGGTGATCTGATTAGAAGGTTACTGGTAGAGAATGAATATCTCCCCAGTGATAGTCGTAGGTAAGAATAGCAAAGTAGAAGGCTCTCTCCCCACCCTCCAATCCCTCCGGCCTGAGCCGTACTGGAAATAAAGTTAGGAGTCAGAACCTTGTGGAGTTGGTAGAGAAAACTCCACAAGGAAATTTATAGGAAAGATAGAAAGTAGTTGAAATTTGGCTAACTTGCCACCTGTAATGGGCAAAAAATTATTCATTAGTAAACATCGAAAGTCGGGGGATTAGATGCAAGGTGTATTATCAAGGCGACGTTTGAAGCTATCTACTGTGTTACATTCTATTACGTTACGGGGAAGCCCATTCCATAAGTTGACGACTTCGGTTAAAAAAGAAATTCTTGGATTCGTGTGAGTTAAAAGATTTACCTATGATTTTACAGCCATTACCTCTCGTGTAGTTTGATTGATCGATATTGAAATATTTGGTTGCAGTCCATATTGTCTATGCCTTTGATTATTTTGAATACCCTGGATAAGTCGCCTCTCAATCTACGTTGTGCTAATGGGAATAGATTCAATTCATTTAGCCGCTCTTCATACGTTTTTGTTTCGTAGACATGGTATCATTTTTAGTAACTCTACGTTGGAGAGAGAGAGAGAGAGAGGAGAGAAGAGAGAGAGAGAGAGAGGAGAGAGAGAGAGAGAGAGAGTCACGTGTTGGTAAATCTGGAGCAAACTGAATCCTCCAATCTATTCCAAACAACAGAACACCATT
>JAWZYT010005146.1:0-17500 GCA_034508575.1 Petrolisthes manimaculis
TCTCCTATTTCCCCCCAAGCCTGTCCACCTACTCCCGCACCCCCCAAAACCCCACCAAGCCTGTACCCTAATCCCACACCCCCTTAATTAAAATATAGCTTACCTGATCTCTTGGTGTAATGCTTATGTCCAGGTAGACGACTGATTTCAATGGCAGACACCGATAGGGCCGCCAGGAGGACTAGACAGAGAGGCAGAAATAACAGATGGGATCCTGTACCACCACGCGCCATCACGAACCGAGTTATAGTTAGTTAGTGTTTACAACGGCACACCTAAACGATAAAACCCCAGATGAGAGAGGGAGGGAGGCAGGAGAAGGTGAAGAGTAAGGCTAATGTGTGAGTGAGCGAGTGAGTGAGTGAGTGAGGGAGGGAACGAAGTAATGGGGTCTCTCTCTCTCTCTCTCACTGTGTATATATATGTGTGTGTGTTAATGTGTGGATGGGTTGGTGCGTGTGTGTGTGTGGTAGATAGGAATAGCAATATTATGTGTCTATGGACTTAAATTTGGTTAGTTGGTTGAGAAAGGATTGTTGGATTGTGTTCGCTAGTTAGTTAGTTAGTTAGTTAGGTTGGTGTGGTGTGAGGCAATGGAGTTAAATTTAATGTTGTTATTGGTTGTGAAGGTGAATTATTCCACACTTCTTCTGCTATGAAGGTTGTGAGGGTTAGGTTGTGTCTCTGTATCTCACCCTCTTCGTCTCTCTCCCTCTGTCTCTCTTTCTGTGTATGTGTGTGTGTTTCTTTCCTTCTTTGTGTGTGTCTCTGTCAGTGGGTGTTCTTTCCCGGCAGGACACCACCTCTTGGGCAGGCTGCTATCCCTTCTCTAATATAGCTACAGTCACGAGAATCTCCCCCTCACATGAGCCCCCCTTCCTCATCACCCCACACCCCCTCTGTCCCTCTTTCCTGCTTCCCCCTACCTTCCCTAGTGCTGTGTCCCTCCCTCCCCATGCCTGTTTCCCCTCCCTCTACCTCCCTCTTCCTCTCCCCCTTCACTTGCCTACACACGTTGCAAACTTTCCAGTCACCATCGTTCACGCCTCGCAATGTTTGGGTTCATGGAGTGTCTGATGTTAAGACACTGCCAAAACATTACCTCTTCACGTGTAGCCTTTATTTAGCAAACCATCCCTCCCTGAAGACCTTTATGTTGATACAGGAAGGGTATTTTCCCCGTAGGCTGAAGAGGAGAAAGCAGAGAACGAGACAAAGAGACTAGCGATCATTGAGAAACCGAACGATGTGTAGAGTGAGGGGACCTGCGCTGGGGGACAACTGCAACAACCAATCAACAGCCAGGACACTCGTCGCTCGTCCAATAGCGTGAGGGCTTCCTTCTCGAGGCCACAGATCGCCAGGGAGCGTCAGGTGTAAAGGAACAACTCGCGTCCTTACGTCTGGGCTACACAAAGTCGATACCCGATGCGATATTTTTGTGTTGGATGCGACGGTGTTGTGGTGATGAAGGCAGGTAAGGCAGAGTAGGTGAACGGGTCAGAGCTGGGCGTGGTGAGGGGAACACACCCACCACGCCCACCACCCACCACCCGACCAGACCCCCACCCACGCACGCACCTCACACCCCCCTCACTCACTCATCCCTACACACCTACACCCCACTCACCCACTCATCCCTATACACCTACCTACCTACACCCTTCATGCACCTCACCCACACATCCATACAACCATTACACCCTTCACACACCCACTCACCCATCCATACACCCTTCACACCACCCACACATCCCTACCTACCTAACTACACCCTTTACATGCACCCTCCACCCACGCACCTTTCCACCCGTCCCCCCCCCACCCCAAATAACCCCCCCCCCGCACCCCCCCACCCCCCATCCAGGTACGGTATGTCTCGTCTCACTGCGCAGATATGATCAGAGCAAGCCTTTGTTTCTCTTTCCAACACACACACACACACACACACACACACACATACATACATACACACACCTGTCCTTACCTTACACCAGTCAGTCGTTGTTTGCTTGCTTGTTTGTTTGTATGTTTGTTTGTTTGATTTGCTTGTATTTGCTTGTATGTATGTCTTTCTACACACACACACACATATATATATATACACATGCATACACATACATTCAGTACACACACTCATACACACAGTTACATAATTAATTGAACACACACATACACACATACACATACATTCAGGACACTCATTCATACACACACACACACACATACACACACACACACATTCAGGACACTGATTCATACACACACTTAATTAAGGGGGTGCGGGTGTGGGGGAGTAGGGGACAGGCTTGGGGGGGGGGAATATTCCAGACATTTCCAGACATACAAACTCAGTATATATTTTCCAGTTTTTTCCAGACATACAAACTCAGTATATATCTTCCAGGTTTTTTCCAGACATACAAACTCAGTATATTCCAGGACTTTTCCAGACATACAAACATATTAGCATACCAACATTTTCAAACATACCACAGTATATTCAGGAATTAAAAATATACTGTATTTTTAACCTCTTCTAAATAAAAAATAAAATAAATAAATAATAATAAAATATAAAAAGTGGATTATGGATGTTGGATAGAAGTTTATTGTTGTTGTTGTTGTTGTTGTTTGTTTTTGTAGTTGTTATTATTATTTTGTTAGTGTTGTTATTGTGTTTGTTGTTGTTGTTATTATTGTTGTTGTTGTTGTGGTGGTGGTTATTATTGTTTTTGTTATTGTTGTTGTTGTCTATAGCAGATGGCATTATGTTTACATTGTATGGAATATAAAGGTCTGAAATATACGTATGTTTTTTTGATGGTATTATGAGTGACATTATTAACACACACACACACACACACACACACATGTTTATATATACAGTACACACGCATATACACACACAAATACACACACACATACTTTCATATACAGTACACACATATATACACACATGTGTATATATGTATATTTATATGTCTGTATGTATTTATGTGTGTATGTGTACTTGTTGGTATTTAAGTTTCATTTAATTGTGTCTTTGTTTTTTGTTTTCCTGCTTTCACTTGTGTTCATTCTCATTTTTATCATTAGTGTTTCATGTTACATGTATATTTTCAGCCTCCCAGCTGCTACTTTTTAATAAACCCATTATTATTATTATTATTATTATTTATTATTTATGTTTATATATACATGTATATACCACACACACACATATACAGTACACACACATACACACATATGTTTGTATATATATATACCACACACACACATATCTACATACACACACACACACAACTCACACCCACACCCTCAAATACTCTCTCTCTCTCTCTCTCTCTCTCTCTCTCTCTCTCTCTCTCTCTTTCCTTTTCTTTTTTGTCAAGGCTCAGGAAATACATTTTTGGAAAATTTCGTAAACACTGAGGAAAGTAAAAAATAGGAACTGCAGAGAGAGAGAGAGAGAGAGAGAGAGAGAGAGAGAGAGAGAGAGAGAGAGAGAGACAACCATTATCTTTAGCCCATGTTGGAGAGGTTGCCAACTAGTGTCTTTAGCTATAAATATTTCTTTTTTTTTTTTTGGTCAAGTAAGAGATGGGAAGGGAATGGAACAGGGAATACGTGTTAGCCATTGAGAGGGAGAGAGAGAGAGAGAGAGAGAGAGAGAGAGAGAGAGAGAGAGAGAGAGAGAGAGAGACTATGTGTTAAAACAGAGAAAACACACACACACACACACACACAGAGAGAGTGAGAGACCATGTGTTAGGGCAGATAAAACACCCACACACAGAGAGAGAGAGAGAGAGAGAGAGAGAGAGAGAGAGAGAGAGAGAGAGAGAGAGAGAGAGAGAGAGAGGTAATGTGGGTCAGTAATAAACCTAAGACACTGAGCTTCAAAAAAAAAATAAACCTAAGAATTGAAAGAAAAATAATTCAAGCAATACTTTCCTTCCCTTTCTTTTCTTCCTTTCTTTCCTTCCCTCCCTTTACTTCTTCCCTCTCTTTCCTTTCCTTTCCTTCCCTCCCTTTCCCTCTTTCTCCTTCATTTCCTTCCCTCCCCTTTCCTTCATTTCATTCACTCTTTTTCCCTCTCTTTACTTCCTTCCTTTTAATTCAGTTTTCTTCCTTTCCTTCCTTCATTTTCATTCCCTTCTTTCTTCCTTCCATCTTTCCCCTTTCCTTTCTTCCCTCCTTTTCCCTTCTCTTCCCTCAATCCTTTTCCTTCCCTTCCCTCCCTTCCTTCCTTTCCCTTTCTCACCATTACCATATTTCACCATGATCTCTTTCCACTTTTAAAGAACACACACACACACACACACACACACACACAAGATAATGATGAGTATGTATATGTTAATTCTTTAACTAATGTAATAATAATAGTAATAAAAATAATAATAACAATAACAAAATCATTAATAATAATAATAATAATAATGAAAATAATAACAATAATAGTAATAATATTAATAATAACAATAACATTAATAATAACATTAATATTAATAATAACAATAACATTAATAATAACAATAATAATAATCATATTCCTCCTCCCCTTCTTCCTCCTCCTCCTCCTCTTCTTCCTTCTCCTTCTCCTCCTCCTCCTCTTCCTCTTCTTCCTCCTCTCCCTACTCTTCCTACTTCCCTTTCCTAATAAAAATAAAAGATAAAAAACAGTCCCTCGTGTGTGTGTGTGTGTGTGTGTGTGTGTGTGTGTGTGTGTGTGTGTGTTGTGTGTTTGTTTGTGTGTGTGTTTATGTGTGTGTGTGTATTAAGTCAAACAGCGTGAGATATTCTTGGAAACACACAAATTTGGGTTCGATTTGCATACCTGGGTGGCCTGTAGTTTCTTTACATACACACATACACACATACATACATACATAACATACATACATACACATAACATACATACATAACATACACACACATACATACATACTTACATGCACACACATACAAAACATGCATACTTACATTCACTCACATATACACACACACATACACATAACATACACACACACACACACACACACACACATAACATACACACACACACACACACACACTCATAAAGGAGGTAGGGACAAGGATTAAGTGTATTCTGAAAAGATAAAGAAGAAGAAGAAGGAGAAAGAGGAGGAGGAGGAGGAGGAGAAGGAGGAGGAGGAAAAGGAAGAGGAGGTGGAGAAGGAAAACGAAGAAGGAAAAAGAAAAGACTGATAAAGAGAAGGAAGAGAAAATAATAAGAGGAAAAAGAGTAACTTAGAATGAAGGTAAGGTAAGACTGAGGTGTAAGACTGAGGTGTGGGAGTAAAGGTAAGGTCAGACTGAGGTGTAAGACTGAGGTGTGAGGGACAGAAGGCTTACCAATGGATTTAGAAGATTGCTCAGAATTTTTTTATAAGCGTTTCTTTTGAATTGTGTGTGTGTGTGTGTGTGTGTGTTATTGCTGTATGTTTTCGTGTGTGTTTTATTGATGTATGTTTTCGTGTGTATATGTGTGTGTTATTGCTGTATGTTTTCGTGTGTGTGTGTGTGTGTTGGTGTTCATGTGGTATGTGTGTATATGTGTTCGTGTGTGTGTGTGTTATTGTTGTATGTTTTCGTGTGTGTGTGTGTGTGTGTGTTATATATGCATGTTTTCGTGTGTGTGTGTGTGTGTTATATATGTATGTTTTCGTGTGTGTGTGTGTGTGTGATAAATATTTCTAACTATAATATATATCTTTGTGTGTATTATATCTGTATATGTATTTTATCTCTATATATGTATGTGTGTGTGTGTGTACATGCATACACAATATTTATATCTGAATATACTGTGCTGTATGTTTGTTCGTCAGTGTGTATTCATGTATTATGTATTTCTTAAAACGTTTGACATTTTAACTCTGAGTGTGTGTGTGTGTGTGTTTGTGTTTGCAAGTAGATTTTCCTTGTGTTTATGTATGTATGTGTGTGTGTGTGTGTGTTTATGTATGTGTATGTGTGTGTATATATGTGTGTGTATGTATATGAAAATGTGTGTGTGTATGAAATAAAAGTTAAATAACTAAATAAATAAAATAAAAATACATTTATAAATAATAACACCAACTTAATTAAAGACACCTAGAGTTGAAATAATTATATAAAGCCAAAAAAAATAAAAAATAATGCAATGAAATAAAAATAAAGTTCAGAAAAAAAAAATAATAAGATTCACCAAACGATATTAGATAGATTAGATTGACAACAAACTCGATACATTTGACCCCAACCGTACATAGAGAGAGAGAGAGAGAGAGAGAGAGAGACGACGTGACTATTCTCTATCAACTATATTCCTGTTTATTGACTTTGCACATAATTACTGGATGCTGTGTGTGTGTGTGTGTGTGTACTGTACGTGTTGTTATTCGTGTAATTATTATAGATTGTATTTGTGTGTGTGTAATTACTGGATGCTGTGTGTGTGTGCGTATGTTCTTAGTGTAATTACTGTAAAGTGTGTTTCTGTGTGTAATCATTGTTGAATGTGTATGTGTGTGTGTGTGGAAGGGGCTCACACACACACACACACACACACACACATATATATATATCACAACTCATCCACTACATTTAATTTTCCATACGTCTGACCTGACCTGACCTCACTTGAACTTTGACCTCGTGACCCAGGCGGTATAAATTTGGATGAAGGGGAGGGGGGGGGAGGAGGGGGAGGGGGGAGGGGGGGAATGGGTTTTTGAGGGGCAATCCAGGTCCCCCCAAACCAAAATAGAAATAATGGAGTGAAATTTTCGACTGCAAAATGTTCCATATATTATTTTATATTTTTAATGGAAATTTCCTGGACCAATCCCAGACATCATCGGCAAACAGAAGTCAACTCTCTGTAGACACTTTCATGGGGAGGGCTGGAAGAAGAATGGGAAGGTTGAAATGATAATGGGAAATGTTTGTTGAAGAATGAAAAATTACATTAGCAGATTTAAATATTTATTTAGAAATACGGTAATTCCAACACCGCGTAGATAAACTAAAGTTTCATATATAGCTTATTGTTGTTGTGTTGGAAGCCTTGATGTTCATGCTAATCAGAGTCTGAGCCACAGTCATCTCTCCAGTCCGAACCACAGTCATCTTCCGAATTTGAGCCCCAGTCTGAGCCATAGTCATCTTCCGAGTCTGAGCCATAGTCATCTTCCGAGTCTGAGCCACGGTCATCTCTCGAGTCTGAGCCAGAGTCATCTTCCGTGTCTGAAGGGAGTGTCTGTGGGGAAAAAAAACATATCAACTCACAAACAAGCCACCTCTCTTTACCAAGCCATATAATAAGATACTTTTCTAAGACTGTTGTCATGATACACCATTATTATCTATTTAACTTTAATTTGACCACCACCAGCTGATATTTCTTGAATGGAAACATGACTGTCATCCAAAGATAAACTTAACCAACACATGTTTTGAATAATTTGCTCAGATTTAAAATGATTACAATAAAAACCCAACTGTTCCAGAGTTGAACCAGCCTATGGAAGCCAGTGTCATTTACCATCTGAGATGAAGGTATGAAGGAAACTTGCTTTGCTGTCTTATATAGTGGCAAGATGCTTTTGTTTGCAGTGTCATCATCTTCACTGTTTATGTCCTCTAAATAGTGTTCATAGTTAGTGTTGTTGCTGTTGTTGTTGTTGTTGTTGGGGGTGGTGGGTTGATCCTTATCTGACTCTTTACTGGATAACACTCCTCTCTTGGGATAGCGATTAGACTTTACTTTCCTGTGGCTCTCATTTAAGTTCCTTTTCTCAGGATACTGTTTGGTTTTTACCTTCCTGCAGCTCTTATTTAATTTCTTAGGGGTGAATGAGAGGTCTTTTTCACTACTGCTTTCCTCACATTGGTCCTTCCTGAGATAAACCGGGTACTTTTCATTTCTATATATATTGTCAAAAATATCTTCATTGAAATACTGATAATGTTTTATGCGGTTGAAACCCAAGTAATTCATCCTTGTCATTTTGTCCATATTGGACAAATATTTCAAAAGGTCCGAGCGATAATTTTGATGCAAGCGATCAAGGTGTTTCCTGTAAGGCTCACGGTTCATTGCATTCATTGTTTTCCATTTTTCTGTCTGTGCTTGGCTCTGCTCTTTCAGTGATACATATTTTCCTTCGGTGACTTTATCAAACTCGAGACTAAAGAGTGCGTACATTGTACTTGGAGGCGGTTGAGGTTCATTGTGGAACTTGGGACATGAGAAAGAACAGTGGGTTACATTAGGGAACAATTTTTCCTCTATCTCTTTTTCACTCAGTTTCTTTTTCACTTTTGGTTTTGTTTGTATCTGCTGCAAGTATCTTAGAAGGGTGTCTCCCTGTAAGGAAAGAGATTCAAATAGTGATTACTACATTTTGCATAGCATGAGAATGTTGGGTAATCAATAAATTTGCACAAATTGTTTTTCATGTCAAATTAACAGCACAAACAACACTTATTATACATTAGGGCTACACTTTTGGAAACCCCAACTTAACAAAATACTGTGTGTGTGTGTATGTGTGTGTGTGTGTGTGTGTGTGTGTGTGTGTGTTCGCATGTGTGTGTGTGTCCATGTGTATGTGTGTTGCCAGACTGACCTTGTACAGACGTAGGGCTAAGACAGTGATGAGGTCCTGCTTCTCAAACCATTGTTGAAACTTCCTTTTCACCTGTAATATCAACACACTCTTAATTAAGGGACCCTGTGATGTAGTCAGAAAATTGGAGATAAATGAGGTCTTTAAATATTGCCACAAAACATCACTCCTATGGATGGAGCTTGTTTCGTTGCATGGTCAGGAGGAATCAGAAGCCACCAATTCTTATACATGAGCATAGGGTCTTAAAGGGGGAGGTACAGGGTTGGCGTGGTAAATCTGGAGCAACTAATTCTTCCAAACTATTCCAGGCAGGAGTCCACAATTAGTTTTGTTAATCTGGTCCTGTTTCCCGACACACTATGGAAGAATCAGACATTTCAATGAACCAAAAGTGTATTTCCCCCTTAATACGATACTGTACTATATTCTAATAGATTTCTGACCTGCACTCACCTCGTCAAGTTTTTCAGCATAATGTTTCTTCTGTGTCGGTGATAGGTGTCGGTACAAAGCTTTGGCCTTTTGTAACCTGTCAATACTCGAGGAGATTGTATCCAACTCCCCGCTGTTAAGCACCTCGCTACAGAAGTAATGGACGACTTGAGCCGGAGGAAACCATGGCATTCCCTTGTGTCTGAAAAATGTGAAATATATCTGTATTACGGGCGGTATATATTCAAGAACATTCGTGGTGATTATGATTGGAAGATGGTCAGAGCCGAGAGTAGGGGGACAGGCTTGGGGTGTGTGGGAATAGGGGGACAGGCTTGTTGGGGGTTTGGGGGGGTGCAGGAATAGGGGGACACTCCACACCCACCACACTCACGTCAAATAGAGCAGTAAGTCTGGCTTCGTTGGTTTTAACTTCTTGCTTTGTTGTTGTTGTTTTTGTTGTTTTGTTTTGGTTTTGTCTGCTTTCTCCTTGGCCTCTATTTTGATTTCAATAGCATCCATATCCACACTCTCCTCAAGCTGAAGAAATAAATAAATATCAGCATTAAAACATTGTTATTTTAGAGAGACATGACACCACTCCGTTGGTCACCATCTTGTTTACTTTCTGATTGGCGGTACAATTGCGATCTATTTATATTAGCCAGTTTCTATCCCTTCTATTTTGGTCATTCTCTATGTGGAAACTTTGGAAAAATAAAGTACGTAGAGGAACTTTGGAAAAATAAAGTAGGGTAGAGGAAGTTTCAATAAATGTGTATGTTGATTATAAGAGAACCAAGTGACTTACATTGTGCTGATAATACATGTTGAGGGAGGTGGTGATATAAGGGAGCTTGTCTTCATCGGGGAGTTTGAGGTACGCATCTCTGTTGAGTTTATTGTTAGTCCCCAAATTTGCTTCCCTCTGTTTCCATGTGAAAATCTGTTGATACCATTCTTATTAACACTTTTACACACTCATAACATTTGTACACACTAAAATTGAAGCATTTTTAATTGATAGTAGATGAATACAGCCTAGTACAGTACATATAGTATAATGTTATCGGTAATTAGGATGCTATTACTGTAATATTAAATTGTGTATCCTAAAGTAATAATTGTACTACACATCACATACCTGGTTGGGTGTTGCATAATCTACTTCCAATTGCTTCCTGAAATAACAGAAGAAAAAAATTCATATGCTTTGTAATTGGTTGCAGCTTACATTCAGGAAACTTGAGTATATATATTTCCATGAGTAATAGCCAAGATATGTATCTATACTATACTGTACTTATTGTGAGGTACACCCGTGATACATAATTTCTGACCAGAGTGTTCAAATGGAAGGTATGTGTATGTGTATGTATATATGTGTGTGTGTGTGTGTATGTGTGTGTGTGTGTGTGTGTATGTGTATGTATGTGTGTGTGTGTGTGTGTCGTTTGTCTCTGGTCAGAAATTAGGTATCAGGATTGTACAGTACTTACAATTTAATTTTCCTACGCTGGTATTCTGTCTTCGTTTTCTGTACTTGCTTCTGGAATGTTTTCTTCTTTTCCTCTGGTAGCTTCTTCCACTCCTCAACCATTATCTTCATCATTGACACCTGCTGATTTTGATACAATTCAAGGTGAGACATGTTGCTAGGATTTTAATTAAGGGGGTGCGGGAGTAGGGGACAGACTTGGGGGAGGATTGGGGATGTGCGGGAATAGGGGGACAGACTTGGGGTGGGGTAGAAAGCCTGTCCCCTATTCCCGCACACCCCTTATGAAAAATGAAATGAAATGAAATGGGGTCTTCATGATTATTATATTTTACATTTTGAACATCTGACATGCTTCCCTCTATCCAGAAGTATTATCTAGTGATATAGAAATAGTCATATCATTATCCACCAGTGGTTAATGTTTAAATATTGTCACCTCTACACAATAAATAAAAGACTAACCTTGGGTTTCTTGGCCTTAATCTGTGTATAACGCTCCGACGTCATAAACTCCTTCACGAATAAACTTATGGGAACGGGAGCACGCAGTGGTTTGTTGCTCAGCTGTTTATCCACAAGTTTTCTCAGGTTGGTCACCATCTCAGGTAGTGTCCTGTTAATACAACACACCATTACTATCCTAAACCAAGCCACACAGGTGCTAGCCACAGTTAAATATTGTAACTATTTCTTAACTTTAGTACACCAGACAGTTTTCACTCTTTCCTAACAATGTTAAAAAGTTCAGCCAATATATACCACCAAAGAATTGATTTAATTATTTTAGGGGCTGCTGCCACCAAACAAGCAGCCCAGAAGAGCTACAGTATATATATTTCAAATAGGTCAAAGGCTAAGCCAACTACCCTGCAATACAGACATGTATATGATAAGTTAAAGAGTACAATAGGAAACAGAAAGACTCACAATAACTTATAATATCTAGAGATGAGTTCATTAAGTTTTTGGCGACATTGGTGACCAGACCGGCTGTTAGTGGCCAAGTTGGTCCAGTCCAGATTCCTTAATGTGAACCGGTAGCCTTTACGTTCATCATCCGGCAGCTGCTCTTCAATCTGGTTTAAAAGTGCCAGAATTTCTTCTTCAGACCAAATTATTGTACCTGTGAATAAAGTAAGTCTTTTGTGTACTGGAATACATTCATTTATAGTCTGAACAGGAAAAATCCAATATATCATAGGTACAATCCCAGTCAAAATTTCCATTAGAGCAAAAATGTAAAATACTGTATATGTAATGATACTATTACAGTATTAACCATGTCTATACATTTATATTACTGTGTACCAGTATGGGATTAAGTTTACATTAGTATATAAATTACGTATACAGTCTAAGATCATACCTTTTCCCTCAACATCATTTGTGTCTGGAGAATAATTATTTTGTGACATCTTGGGTTCCGAGGGTTGTTGTTGTTGTTTTACTGTCCTTGACTTGGAAGACTTTGGTTGATATTTAATATTTTCTCCTTTCTCTGTAGTTCCTAAGGTGTCTTGCAACTCAACGCATCTCATTTTCTTTGTTTTCCCGGACATATCTTCGCTGTTATCTCTTTTCCTCTTTGTACATACCGGTATATTTGGTGTGTTGAAAAATCTGTTACAATTTTCCTTTTCCATGTCCTCCAAATTCTCATCTAGTGTATCTGAATAATCCACATATTTCTTTTTCTTTTTCTTCTTTTTTGTTATGGTCTGTGGTGAGCTTTCCGACACATCCAATAGGCTGTCCGAGGCGACATTCTTACTTTTATTATCTGGTGAACTTTGGGATTCTATTTCTTCATCTTGCGAGTTTACATAATCCATTCTCATCTTGTTTTTCTTTTCTTCCAAGGTTTGTGGTAAACTTGACCCAATGTCCATGTCTTCATATTTCATTTTCCCCTTTTTTGGTTTGCCTCGGGACGGCATCTCTTCATTTCGTGCCAAAACTACCTGTGGAGAAAAAATAACAATTACTAACATTACTAACTAAAATTACTAACTGGACCAGAGTAAACATCAATAATGAACACTGCACTTCAAACTCAACTCCTTCATCACCATGTAATAGTGATATATAAACACTGGTAATAGTAAACATTTTGAAATCGAGTTGTGGCAACTTGTAAAAATATCCCTTAAATAATGTTAGAATGGTGTTATAGTAAGTGGGGATAAATTTACAGAAAACCTGGGTTCACTATATTGTATATATTAGTATTGTTATCCACTATTTTGGACCATTCTAACACACTTTTCATCTATGGGGTTTCTTTCGGAAATGCCCCGTTTTCGAGATATACCCCGTTTTACAAACATAATTTGGAAACTAGTCTGACCTGACCTGACCTGACCTAACCTAGACCACAGCAAACTACCGGGACCTAACCTGTACAAACTACCGGGACCTAACCTGTACAAACTACCGGGTATAAAGTGACTGGGGGCAAATTTCGAGGACCTAACCTAATGTGGTAATACTGCTCAAACCCTAAACCAAAAACCCAGTTATTCTGTAATTAATAATACCTAAGTTAAGTGGGTAATGAAGGTAAAAAAAAACCCCACCGTACGCAATAACGGAAATTCTTGCAATATTAAGTTACCATTATTAACCCGTTTAATTAAGTTTATTTGAAGTCCATTTTCTTATAGTTATATGGGTAATATTGCTTATTTTACCTTTAATATACTACTGTTGCTGAGTTTTATACAATATACATACATATATATTTGTGTTTGAACATGTTTCCTCTCACCTGGCTGGCTGTGTGTATTACTATTACCTCGTGTGTTTGTTTGTTTACATTTAAGATAACAGTGATGCCAGACACCCTTAATATGTTATAATGTTATAATATGTATAAATGTTATAAATTATATAATATGTTTTTTTTATAGAGTTATATCCTCTATTATATCTGCTTCACATAAATCACATTAATTTTTACCTCATTTCCTGTAAATCTGTTTTTTTTTGTCATTAAAATAAGCATTCCATCAATTTATTAATAGAGAGACAGTGTTGCCAAATGCCCCAGACAAAATATCAGCTGATCTGTAGATTCTAGTTAGGGGGAACAAAAAAAAAAAAAAAAAAAAAAAAAAACCTCGAAGGAAGAGAAGAAAAGGAAAGACATAAGAAATATTGAAAAGGAGGATTTTTTTTTTTTTTTTTTCTATACCTCAACCTCGGGGCTGTAGGGTGTCAGTAGCCCGTGAGTCGCACTAGATGAGACAGTGAAGCTTCGAGGTGATATTGGTACCGTAGCTTCTCTTCTGCCCCACTAGATGTCGACACCTTATTTATACACACACACAGTCACACACACCAGCAGTGATGAGACAGTGGTGGAGATTCGTGGTGATGTTGGTACCGTAGCTTAAATGCTTAATTCTCTTCTGCTTCTTGATCGCTGCTCCAGTAAGTGTTAAATTAATTCAGAATCTACTGTTTGTGATCGTGTGTGAATATTGGAGGCTTCTGATTCCTCCTGCTGACCATGCCACGAAACAAACAAGCTCCTTCCATTATTATAGGTGTGTGTGTGTTTCGTGGCATTATTTGAAGGGCTCATTTATATCCAAATTTCTGGCTACATCACAGGGTCCCTTAAAATATATGCTTATAGGTTAGGTTAGCTGGTTTATAGGGAAGGTTAAGACATGTTTATAGGTTAGGTTAGGTTTATAGGGAAGGTTAAGACATATTTATAGGTTAAGTTAGGTTAGGGTTAGTTTAATAAAAGATCGAGTGAGTGGCTTCACAACAAAATTTTATTATTATCACTTTATGTTAGGTTAGGGTTAGTTTAATAAAAGATCGAGTGAGTGAGTGGCTTAATTCACAACAAACTTTTTATTATTATTCCCACTCCTGCACTCCATTCCACTCTAGCAGTTATTAATGATGATGTCAGTAATATCATAGAGGAAGATGCCCGTGTCACACTCCACATTGGCTGCCAGTAGGTTGAGATAGGTAGGGTTTTCCACCACCCAGAGTAGGTTACAGCCACACACCAATGGGTTACCTATATGTGTGTGTGTAGAGAAGATAATACACTTTAGTTTCGATTCTCTCTCTCTCTACATACACATTTTCTCTCTCTTTCTACACACACATTTTCTCTCTCTCTCTACACACACACTTCACCCACAATAGGTTACAGCCACACACCAATGGGTTACCTGTGTGTGTGTGTGTGTTTGTAGAAGATTAGGATATACACTTTATTTGTTTCGATGCCCCCTCTCTACATATACGTTTTCTCTCTCTTTCTACACACGCACAAACACACACACACACACTCACTCTCTACATACACACACACTCTCTCTACATACACACTTTCTCTTTTCCCCCCCACACACTCTCTCTTTTCCCCCCCACACACCCTCTCTTCCCACACACACACTCTCACTCACTCTCTCTCTCTCACCTTTTAGAAGAATAATTTGTTCGTCTGGTCCCATGATAGCTTTAAACACGGGTTCCCACACTATTTGGGAAAGGTCCGTCATCTCATTATCTTGTAGAAGTAATACAGTACCCGGATTCAGACCTGTTAGTGTTTATTATTATTATTATTATTATTATTATTATTATTATTAGTAGTAGTAGTAGTGGTATTATTATTATTATTATTATTATTAGTAGTAGTAGTAGTGGTATTATTATTATTATTATTATTATTATTATTATTATTATTAGTGGTATTAGTGGTAGTAATAGTAGTAGTAGTAGTATTAATTTGTTTTAACATCTTATAGGCACTTTTATTTATTTATTTATCTACGTATTCATTTGTTTTGACTAAGGTGTTAATATAATGGTTTAATTACTTACCTCCAAACACACCAGCTTGGAAATTTTTAAGTTTGTTATTGTTTAGGTTAATCTGATCAATGGGTCCGTTGAAATACATAGATCCATTATATAGCGTCTCCATTACGTTATTGCGTAAGTCGAGATACGTGAGGCTCGTCTGTTGGGAAAAGATTCGGTCTGGGAGGTAGACAAGATTCAGATCACTCAACACGACTCTCTCCATGTTCGGGGCTCCGTAAAACACCTCCTCCCCGAACTGTATATCAGGGTTGTGTGTGATGGTGAGGTGAAGGAGGTTAGGTGCCGTGATGTCTGACATGTGTGTGATGGTGTTGTGTTCCAGGGTGAGTTCTTCCAATAACGGACACAAGACTAGAACATCGAAGGGGAATCTAGTGAGGAAGTTGTCCGATACGCTCATGGAAATCAGGAACGGGAACGAGTTGGAAAAAGCTTGGTCTGCGATTTCGATGAGATTGGTATGGGCGATTTCAATGATGGCGAAGGAGATGTTACTGAATGTGGTGGCTGTGAGATTGGTGATTGGGACACGAGGCCCCTCCGAATCCTTCACAATCCTCAGAAGCCTAAACGTGTGGAATTGGAAATGTGCTCGGAACGCCTGTGTGAGTTGGTCGTCATCCTGAACCTCTGAGCAATCCATGTCCATGTAATCACCATCACGAGTACACACACAAGGCGCTATGTCGTTGGGGTCAGGACAGGGCCACGTCGACGTATGCTGAGGTGGGTCTTTGGAGCTGGAGGAGGAGGAGGAGGAGGAGCTGGAGGAGGAGGAGGAGCTGGAGGAAGAAGAGCTGGAGGAGGAGGAGGAGGAGGAGGAGGGGTCGTTGTGAGAGGAGGAGGAATGGAGGTAGTTGTGGTTGAATTTTGAGTACCTGAGGGAGGACTCGTCGTTCAGTTTGTACCCTCTGAAGGTGTGGTCGTCGCCTACTTCACCCCTCACTTGAACCAGTAATACAAGGAGGGACAGGAGTAGTGTTGACAAGGGTATCGCAATTCTGATAGCCATTTTTTCACCTGACACGAGAAGTTGTGTTTTAGGTGGTCGAGTTTCTTGTTGTGGTATATTATTTTAGAGATGGTCGAGTTTGTTGTTGTGGTATATTATTTTAGAGATGGTCGAGTTTGTTGTTGTGGTATATTGTTTTAGGTGGTCGAGTTTCTTGTTGTGGTATATTATTTTAGAGATGGTCGAGTTTGTTGTTGTGGTATATTGTTTTAGGTGGTCGAGTTTCTTGTTGTGGTATATTATTTTAGAGATGGTCGAGTTTGTTGTTGTGATATATTGTTTTAGAGATGGTCGAGTTTGTTGTTGTGATATATTGTTTTAGAGATGGTCGAGTTTGTTGTTGTGATATATTGTTTTAGAGATGGTCGAGTTTGTTGATGGTTGTATTATAACGTTAATAAAGAGCTTGTTTGTTTAGTATAAGGAGGATATGGTTGGGATGTTTTATATACCACACAGAAACGAGGAATGAGGACAAGGGTTGATAAATAATCTAACTGAGTGGGCGACTACTTGTTATTTCAGTTAGATAAGACCGTGTATATATTGCCAGGTGTAATACAGTAATTTATAGATATATATTTGTACCCCCATCCCTCCTCTCTCTCTCTCTCTCTCTCTCTCTCTTTCTCTTTCTCTTTCTTTTTTTCTCTCTCTCTCTTTCTCTCTCTCTTTCTCTCTTTCTCTTTCTTTATATTTGGTCCTGTTGTTTCCTGACATAATTTGGAGGAATCAATACGCTCCAATGTACCAAAAAAAAAAAAAAAAAAAATATATTGTTCCTTTAAATAGGGTGTGTGGGAGTAGGGGACAAGCTTGGGGGGGGACTGGGGGGGTGCGGGAATAGGGGGACAGGCTTGGGGTGGTGGTAGAAAGCCTGTCCCCTTATTCCCACACCCCTTTAATGAGTCACCTAAGTATTGATAAGACGGAAACACCTGACAATTCCACATCCCTTCCCATTACTTGTATCGTCTTGTTCAAACACATGTACATACAGTCACAATCAAATATCCAACCACACTTTCCTTCCATCGTATAGTAAAT
>JAWZYT010005146.1:20000-23165 GCA_034508575.1 Petrolisthes manimaculis
TAGGTGAGGTGTACTCGTAAGTTGGTTAGGTTAGGTTAGGTTAGGTTAGGTTAGGTTAGGTTTACTCGTAGATTGGTTAGATGTGTAAGTTAGATTAAGTTAGATTAGGTTAAGTTAAAATTTAATGTACTCGTAAGCTGGTATTATTAACTTGTATATCATAAAACTCACCATCAAACACAAAGAGGGCGCTGGTGGGATCCCCACGGACCTCTTCAAAAGTATTCTTCCAAACTTGTTCCGGGAGATCGACCAGACGATTATGTTGCATCCACAGTAACACTCCGGGCTTCAAACCTGGCCAGTGGAAAGGGGGACAGTTCTCGGTAAAAATATAAGAATGTTTGGTTGGTGTATGTGGTGTTAGGGTTCCATGGGGTAAGGGGCCCTATACTTTTACCTCTTCAGTTTCCCGAGCTGCTTGTCATAAAAGAATTACTAAGATGACTTCACTTCAATACTTATACCTTCCTACTTTTCCTGCTTGTCAATTCACTACTATTACCTCTCCAGTTTCTCTGATTGTCATAAAAGGATTACTACGAATACATCCCAAGGATCAGAAATTTTGCTCACTTTCCTTTCTGTTGTAGGTATCTCATAAGTACCGAGGCGTACCAGATTCATGTGTGGGCAACTGTACAACATTTATCTGTAGTACTTTCCTAAGGGGAATAAAAATTATGTTATACGAGTAAGATAATTATAAACACCAATATGTTACGTAAAGATTAATTAAGGACTAAAGATTGAACTTACCCTTAAAAGCATCTACCTCGACATTGTCAATTTCGTTGCCTTCCAACTTGATTTGTTGAACAGTGGCTGAAGGATGGAAGTGAAGGGACTTATTGTACAGAGTGTGAAGTTTGTTGAAGCTCAGGTCCAGGTATTCAAGTTGTTGTAGGTAGATGAAGGAATCAGCAGCCACATATACCTGGTCTAAATCATTCAGTACCAGCCACTTGAGGTTAGGTACACCCCAAAATACCTGATCACCATATCCAAGCCCTCGGTTGTAGGAAACGTGGAGGTACTCAAGGCTGTTTGAGTTGAGGTTAGACATGTGAGTGATTTGATTCCTGAAGAGTCGTAGATCCTTCAAATGGGGTGTGTCTACGAGGATATCAAAGGGGAAGGTGTCTAGGAAACTATCGGTAATAACAATGGTGTGAATTCGTTGAAGGGAGAGTGTAAAGGTGTCTGGGGCAATGGTTTTTAGATTGGTGTGGCTAATTGTAAAGTTGGTAAAGGTGACACTGTTAAAGAGCTCCTTGGTGAGTTTTGTTATGGGTATCCGAGGCTCAGAGGTCTTGGCAAGGAGAGTGAAACTGTCGAAATCATGGAAGGGAAATTCTTGCTGAAATGCATTCTCCAACTCTGCATCCGAGGTGACCGCACTGCAATCCATGTTGAGTTGGGTCATGGGGTCATCCACGGTGCATATGCAAGGTGCAATAAGGGCATTATCAGGACAGGGAAACTGTGCCAAACTAGGTGAAGCTAAGACACCAACCACAAGAAACAGAAGGAGGATCATGTGTCAGAGTCACGTCACGTCACAATAAGTTGTTGGTTGGTTGGTGGGTTGGGTTTGTGTTGGAACGAGAGACGAGGCTGGAGATGGAATGTCCTCCCTCTCGTGTCCTCGACTCCTGATAAAGAGAGGACCATTGAAGTTGCCAGATATTTCTTTTAAATGTTGACGTTGAAATTATTATAGTTATTATTATTATTATTATTATTATTATTATTATTATTATTATTGTTATTATTATTATTATTATTATTATTATTATTATTATTATTATTATTATTATTATTATTATTATTATTATTATTATTATTATTATTATTATTATTATTATTATTATTATTATTATTATTGTGCCACGAACAACAGATCCCCTATTTAGTACTATTTTAGGACGTCTGTTTTCTGGCACAGTTGGAGGAATCAGTAGCCTTCCAATTCACCAATAATAATAATAATAATAATAATAATAATAATAAATGGTTGGGTTTTCCTAAGTTGCATCATTATGAATTGTGCAAACCCCCCCCCAAGCTTGTCCCCTACTCCCGCACCCCCCAGTTCCCCCCCCCCACCCCAAGCCTGTCCCCTACCCCCGCACCCCCTTAAGGTGTGTGTGTGTGTGTGTGTGTGTGTGTGTGTGTGTGGTGTGTGTGTGTGTGGATGGACGTGTACACATTGCCATCCACACTTCTATCTTATCTTGTCTTCAAAAGTTTTCTTATGCATCTATTATAATACAAATAATGTCTCTCTCTCTCTCTCTCTCTCTCTCTTCTCTCTCTCTCTCTCTCCATATAGGCACAGAGATAATTATCAATCAATCAATGTATATATTAAAAAACAAAGTTTTCAAAAATTTAATTTGATTTTTTTTTCAGTTTTTCAAAACTTGCAAAAAAACCAAGTTGTTTAAAACCAAGTTGTTAAAAAAAAAAAAAAAAAATAATAATTCAAATCGTAGCAATAATAATAGTAGTAATAATAAATAGTTCGAGGTAATATTTGAAGGACTCGTTTACCCTCCAAATTTTCAGTTCAGACTATATCACACACACACACACACACACACACACACACACACACAGGGTCCATAAAACATGATAATGATAACAGATAAGAAGGAAATTGCGAACATGGATACGACATGTTGAAGACAAAACGAGATAATAAACACAGACCTTCATACACTCTCTCTCTCTCTCTCTCTCTCACACACACACACACACACACACACACACACACTCTCTCTCTCTCCCTCTCTCTCTCTCTCCTCTCTCTCTCTCTCTCTCTCTCGTCTCTCTCTCTCTCTCTCTCTCTCTCTCTCTCTCTCTCTCTCTCTCTCTCTCTCTCTCTCTCTCTCTCTCTCTCTCTCTCCTCTGAACCATATAAACAAAAATAAAGGGAGTGTGGGAGAAGGGGACAGGCTTGGGGGGGGGGGGGACCGTGGGGTGCGGGAATAGGGGGACAGGCTTGGTGGGGGCGGGGGAGGGGGGGGGTAGAAAGCCTGTCCCCTATTCCCCACCCCCTCAATACCCACAGTCACCACGGCTAGTAACTCGAGGCGTGTGAAAGAAAGGGCTGTAGTGAAGGTTATTATTATTATTTATCTACACACAGTTGGGGGCAAA
>JAWZYT010005147.1:10000-30000 GCA_034508575.1 Petrolisthes manimaculis
TGAGGCTGTTGTATTGGGGTTGGGGGTGGGTTGGGGGGTGCTGGAGTAAGGGACAGGCTTGGGGAGTTTTGGGGGTGCTGGAGTAGGGGACAGGCTTGGGGAGTTTTGGGGTGTGTGCTGGAGTAAGGGACAGGCTTGGGGGGTTTTGGGGGGTTTATTTATTTATTTGTTAACTTGTTTATTTATTTATGTGTTTATTTATTTATTTATTTATTTGTTTATTTATTTATTTGTTTATTTATTTACTTGTTTATTTGTTTATTTGTTTATTTATTTATTTATTTATTTATTTATTTATTTGTAGGTGTTGTGTGGCCTCTGTCTCAAGTTACTCCTCAACATTGTCCTCCTCGACCGTCGAGTGGCAGTCCTGAGGGAGAGATTCACGGGGACATTCCACAAGGCAGCGGAGGCGAGGCAGACGGACGGAAGGAACGGCGGAAACAACAACAACAACAACGACAACAAGTGCTCAACCGAATGTGATGGAAGGGAAGTTGATGGAGAGAGAGATGAGATAGAGAGAGGGGAGATAGAGAGAGGGGAGATAGAGAGAAGGGTGATAGAGAGAGGGGAGATAGAGAGAGAGGAGATGCAGAGAAGGGAGATGCAGAGAGGGGAGATACATAGAAGGGAGATAGAGAGAGAGGGTATAGAAAGAGAGGAGATAGAGAGAGGGGAGATAGAGAGAGAGGACATACAAAAAGACGAGAGACAAAAAGAGGAGATACAAAGAAAGGAGAGACAAAGAGACGAGATTAAAAAAAAGTGTATCTCAAATTCCTTATCTACCATCAGATCATTAGGTAGTAGTGGTAGTAGTAGTAGTAGTAGTAATAGTAGTAGTAGTAGTAATAATAGTAGTAGTAGTAGTAATAATAGTAGTAGTAATAATAGTAGTAGTAGTAGTAATAATAGTAGTAGTAATAATAGTAGTAGTAGTAATAATAGTAGTAGTAGTAATAGTAATAGTAGTAATAATAGTAGTAGTAGTAGTAGTAATAGTAGTAGTAGTAGTAGTAGTAGTAATAATAATAGTAGTAGTAGTAGTAGTAATAATAATAGTAGTAGTAGTAGTAGTAGTAGTAATAGTAATAATAATAATAGCTGGTTAATGGAAGGTGAACATATACGAGATAAAAATAAAACAATTCGTGCACCTGGGAATTCCGAAAACTTGCCCACCTCGTCCCAGTTGATATTTCCCAGCGAAGGTGAAGGAGTGGATGGTGAGGATGGTGAGGTGGAGGAGGAGGATGGTGAGGTGATGGTGGAAGATGGTGAGGTGATGGTGGAGGAGGAGGGTGATGGGGTGATAAATGATGGTGATAATAATAATGATAATGATGAAGGTGATAATAATGATAATAATAATAATAAAGATGATAATGATGGTGATATGATAGTGAATAAGGATAATTTTGTTGTTGTTGTTGATGTTGTGGTTATGAAAAATGCAGAACAAAACAGCAACGATGAACAACAACAACAACAACAACAACACAGAAAGAACAACAAAAAACGACCCCTAGAGAACGAAGAACAAATCGCAAATAACAACAATAACAACAACAACAACAATAACAAAAGAAAGATAATGAAAATGATGAAAAAGAAAAATAATAATAATAATAATAATGAAGAATTGATAAAGTTTAATAAATTTGATAACAATGACAATAACAATAAAAATAGTGAAGATGGTGTGATGGTGATTGATGGAAATAGTGAAGATGGAGTGATGGTGATTGATGGAGAGAAAGATGGAGAGAAAGATGGAGATATTGATGGAGAGAAAGATGGTGATACTGGTGGAGAGAAAGATGGAGATATTGATGGAGAGAAAGATGGAGATATTGATGGAGAGAAAGATGGAGATATTGGTGGAGAGAAAGATGGAGATATTGATGGAGAGAAAGATGGAGATATTGATGGAGAGAAAGATGGAGATATTGGTGGAGAGAAAGATGGAGATACGAGCCACAAAATCTCCACCACTATCACCACCAATGACGGAGAGAAGAAAAAAGACGGAGAAAAAGAAAAAGAAAATAATAATGAAAATAATGATAATAATAATGAGGAGAAAAATGAAAATAATGATAATAATGATGAGGAAAAAGATAATAATAATGAACACCAAGAAAAAGTAGAAAATTATGATAATAATTATGAAAATAATGAAAATAATGACAATAATAATGATAATACTAATAATAATGACAATAATAATGATAACGACAATAATAATGGTGATAATGAAAATGAAAATAATGAAAATAATGAAAATAATGGTAATAATGACAAAAATAATGAAAATAATGAAAATAATGGTGAAAATAATGAAAATAATGACGATAATGGTGATAATGACAATAATAATGATAATAATGAAGTAGAAGAGAGTATCTGTGTGGTTCGTGATTTATATGATGATGAGTTGATGTATGAGAACACACCCATACTCCACCTCACAGCTACAGAACACACCAACAACAACGGTATGTGTGTGTGTGTGTCATAACTTTTCTGTGTGTGTGTGTGTGTGTCATAACTTTTCTGTGTGTGTGTGTGTGTCATAACTTTTCTGTGTGTCTGTGTGTGTGTGTGTCATAACTTTTCTGTGTGTGTGTGTGTGTCATAACTTTTCTGTGTGTGTGTGTGTGTGTGTCATAACTTTTCTGTGTGTGTGTGTCATAACTTTTCTGTGTGTGTATGTGTGTGTGTGTGTGTGTGTGTGTGCCATAACTTTTCTGTGTGTGTGTGTGTGTGTGTGTGTGTCATTACTTTTCTCTGTGTGTGTCATAACTTTTCTGTGTGTGTGTGTCATAATTTTTCTGTGTGTGTGTGTGTGTGTGTGTGTGTGTGTGTGTGTGTGTGTGTGTGTGTGTGTGTGTGTTCTACCTTCTTATAGCCTATATATTTACAGAGGTGTTGGTGGGAGGAGGTAGTGGTAGTGGTAGTAGACAGAGGAGAAGGAAGACTGGACACAGGAGAAGACCAACAAGAATACACACCAACCAAGGAAATGATGATGATGATGATGATGATGATGATGAATGGACGGAAGGAGGAACACACAATAACAAGGTGAGGAATACCAAAAAAAAAAAAAAAAAAAAAAAAAAAAAATTGTCAATAATAATAATAACAAAATAATAATAATAATAATAACAAAATAATAATAATAGTAATAATAATAATAAAAAAATAAATAAAGTTATGTCAATAATAATAATAATAACAACAATAATAATAATAATAATAATAATAATAATAATAATAATAATAATAATAATAACAATAATAATAATAATAATAATAATAATAATAATCTAACTATAATAATAACAATAATAATAATAATAACAACAATAACAATAAAAATAATAATAATAATAATCTAACTACATATAATTTTTTTGAACAGGGTGAACAGGTACATGTTGGTGTGTCGGGTTTGGAGTGCGAGATATGTGGTTTAGCGTTCAACAACATGAGTGATCTGGGCCAACATAGAGGCCAGTGCCATCCCTCTGTCTATCCCCACGCCTGTCTCACCTGTCCACAAGCACGGTATAAAGAGAAGGCCAAGCTGACACAACATATGAGGCGAATACATCATCTTGTTACACACATATGTCCCGGATGTCATTATACTGTGAGTGTATGCCTGTCCCCTACTCCTGCACCCCCCTAAACCCCCTCTATGCCTGTCCCCTACTCCTGCACCCCCCAAGCCTGTCCCCTATTCCCCCTCCATCTTGTTACACACATATGTCCCGGATGTCATTATACTGTGAGTGTATGCCTGTCCCCTACTCCTAAACCCCCCCAATTATGTCCCCTATTCCTGCACCCCCCTAAACCCCCTCCAAGCCTGTAGGGGCCATACACCTTCTTTACAAACTCCACACCTTACATTCATTGATGGATTAATATTAACCAAACATATCATTTCCACTCCTCCCCTCCCTTACAATCCCTTACAAAATAATTAACCATCTTAGATATTATTATTTAATGTAATATACTGTATATAAATATGTTTGTTTGTTTATTAGTGAACTATAGTGTATATTATATTTTTTATTACCAGGCTGGGAGTCAGAATTCCTTAGATCAACACATCATACAACATCATCCCACATCACGTTACTATCAATGTCACATCTGTAACAAGGCCTACAGGACACATCGTTACTTACACGTGGTTCACATCAAGAGGTGTCACATGGGTCTGCCTGTTAAATATACGTGTGATAAATGTAATAAAGGCTTTGTGGATAAATCAGCACTCGAGAATCACAAGCTAACGCATTCTAGCGTACGGAATTATACGTGCGAGTTCTGTGGTGCGGCGTTCGTGACTCCCTATGCTCTCAAGGTGCACGTCAACACACACACACAGGAGAAGAAGTACACGTGTGCTGACTGCGGGACCGCATTCCTACGTAAGTGTAATCTGAGCGCACACAGAAAGCGATTCCACGGTTGTAGCGACATGCGGCTGGTGTGTGAAGTGTGCGGTCTGGCTACAACCACACAGAGAGATCTACGTCGTCACCAGCTGGCAACACACACCAAACAGAAGCCCTTTAGTTGTAAGATGTGTCATCGTAGCTACACCGCCAAGGAGAGTCTTAATAATCACCTTCGTACACACACCGGGGATAAACCCTTCCAATGTGAATGTGGCAAGGCGTTCTATAAGCGTGAAGTGCTACGAAAACACCAACGAACTGTACACACTAACCAACAACAACAACAACCACAACCACAACTAGATATACAACAACCACACCTAGATCTACAACAACCACAACTAGATCTACAACCACAACCACAACTAGATCTACAACAACCACAACCACAACTAGATCTACAACCACAACCACAACTAGATCTACAACAATCACAACTAGATCTACAACCTCCACAACTTGATCTACAACCTCCACTCGACTCCCAGGCCACCAGCGTACAAGTAGTAGGAAGCGAGGACCTACAACCCGGACCCATGGTTGTTATAACACTCGGGGAATGTACAGCGACAATGACGACAACAGAAGACGGAACAACAACGACAACATCAACAACCCAACAGTGTGATCCCTTGGCTGTTTATTCAGTTCAAGAAGAGCCTTTAGATGAGGTACAGCCTTGTTTAAATCAAGTACAGCCTTTAGATGATGTACAGCCTTGTTTAAATCAAGTACAGCCTTTAGATGATGTACAGCCTTGTTTAAATCAAGTACAGCCTTTAGATCAAGTACAGCCTTGTTTAAATCAAGTACAGCCTTTAGATGATGTACAGCCTTGTTTAAATCATGTACAGCCTTGTTTAAATAATGTACAGCCTTGTTTAAATGATGTACAGCCTTTAGATCAAGTACAGCCTTGTTTAAATCAAGTACAGCCTTTAAATCATGTACAGCCTTTAGATAATGTACAGCCTTGTTTAAATCAAGTACAGCCTTTAGATCAAGTACAGCCTTGTTTAAATCAAGTACTTGTCACCACAACAACAACAACAAACAACCCACAAAGACATATTAATATTACCAAACAACAACAACAACAACCACAACAACAACAGACCACATCCATTATTACTGATACAACCGGGACTACCTTACAGTTAAATGATTTCCTACTCACTCCTACACCACGACACACACACACACACGCACACACACCTAATCCACTCCTGCTCACTCCTACACCACGACACACACACGCACACACACTCACAGCACCTATAACAATGACAACTAGACTCCACCACCACTTTCCCACATCCTTCCCCAACACAAACACACTTACAAACACACTTACCAACACACTTACAAACACATCCTTAAACACACTTACCAACACACTTACAAACACATCCTTCCCCACCAACACATCCTTAAACACACATACCAACACATTAACTAGATTGACTAATGCTACACCAATCTCTTCTTCCTCTTCCTCCTCTTCCCTCTCTTCCTCCTCCTCCTCCTCTTCTCCACACTTTGTACAACTGCCAGGGGATTCTCACTGCTCCGCCTCGTCCACCACTGCAACAACTACAATCTCCACCGTCTCCTTTGTGGCTTCGTGGGCACAAACTCCCTCACTTTGATTATGTAAATACAATGACTTACAAACACCTTTAGATATTCATATAGTACAGTATATTACTCTTATTATACTGTATACACCTTCTTTACAAACTCCACACCTTACATTCTCTCTACATGTCCAAACCATATAAGCATGAATTACCCATACATATACACATACATACATCTAAATTCAGTGTATAAATATGAATAATATAAAAAATGTAAATAACGAATAATGTATCTACAAAAAAAATGTTACTTAAATCAGAATCACAAATGTTAAAATTGATATTAAATTGATTTGTATATAAACTTCTACACATATATATACATGTTTGTAAATTTGTATAATATTATATTTTGAAGACTTTCATTATATAAATACCGTATGTAAAGGTGTATTTGGTATTGTTTGTATATTATATATGAAGTTATAGCATAAACACTGTATGTATGTATGTATATATATATGACAATTTACCAGTTATATACGTGTATCAAAAAATTAATATGAACTTGAGAAAATTCCTTATTGATTGTAATGAAAATAATCAAATAATAATGTGAAATATTAATTTACTGAAAATAATCAAATAATAATGTGAAATATTAATTTACTGAAAATAATCAAATAATAATGTGGAATATTAATTTACTGGAAATAATCAAATAATAATGTGAAATATTAATTTACTGAAAATAATCAAATAATAATGTGAAATATTAATTTACTGAAAATAACCAAATAATAATGTGAAATATTAATTTACTGAAAATAATCAAATAATAATGTGGAATATTAATTTACTGAAAATAATCAAATAATAATGTGAAATATTAATTTACTGAAAATAATCAAATAATAATGTGAAATATTAACCTTTTTAAAATAACGAAATACTGTAATAATGTGAAATATTACTTAATGAAAATAACCAAATAATAATGTGAAATATTAAGTTAGTGGATTGTATAGTGAACAAATATACAGTATAGAGTATAATACAGTATAAGGCATGTTCTATTTATGCTATAATCAACTCACCCGGTTGCTCGAATCGTTAATTTGTCATGTTCTATTTACACCAGTCAACCCAGTTCATCCCCAACCCAACCCGGACCAACCCAGTGTGATAGCAGCAGGGTTACATGGTGATTATCTGGCAACACTGGTAAGCTACTAAGCCTTCTTACAGAAATATATACAGTATGACATTGTAGCATAACACGACACACTGATAAACCCTCTTACAGAAATATATATGACATTTTAGCATAACACGAGACACTGATAAACCCTCTTACAGAAATATATATGACATTTTAGCATAACACGAAACACTGATAAACCCTCTTATAGAAATATGGTAAACCCTCTTACAGAAATATATATGACATTTTAGCATAACACGAGACATTATCTTCAAAATACATATGAGGGAAATGTTTACGGGTTGATCAATTGGCATAAATAAAAGACGCCTATATTAGTATTATTTCTATACAACTTGACTGGAGGCCTCAAATATACAATAGTATTCCGTCCCTTCATACACCTAATTCTGTATTTACCATGACATTACAGTTTTGTATTTTGTATTACTCATAACAATTTATTTCTGCATTAATCATAACTTTTTTTTTTTTTTATTTACCATAATTTTTGTATTCTGTATTAATCATAACAATTTATTTCTGCATTAATCATAACTTTTTTTTTATTTTATTGTATTTACCATAATTTTTGTATTTTGTATTAATCATAACAATTTATTTCTGCATTAATCATAACTTTTTTTTTTTTTATTGTATTTACCATAATTTTTGTATTCTGTATTAATCATAACAATTTATTTCTGCATTAATCATAACTTTATTTATTTTTTTATTGTATTTACCATAATTTTTGTATTCTGTATTAATCATAACAATTTATTTCTGCATTAATCATAATTTTTTTTTTTATTGTATTTACCATAATTTTTGTATTCTGTATTAATCATAACAATTTATTTCTGCATTTAATCATAACATTTTTTTATTGTACATTTACTAGGTATATACAGTACAGTACTTTTAAACATTACATTACATTACATTAGTAGGAATTGTTTTTTTCTCTTGTTATAACTGCCGTGGTACACGAATATATTATTATTATTATTATTATTGCTTCAAAATAATTATAATAAAAAGATGTTGGTTGGTGAAGCGAATTATTACTGTTTAACCTTCTCTTTAGGCTTGAGGGGGGTTTGGGAATAAGGGGACAGGCTTGGGGGGTGGTTTGGGGGGTGCAGGAATAGGGGGACAGGCATGGGGAGGGGGTTTGGCGTGTGTGGGAATAGGGAGACAGGCTTTATCATAACAATTTTATTGATTTTGGTCGTTATTATAATCAGATTTTTATAAAAGTATACAAAATTTACATTCAACAATTTCCTATTATCATAAATTTACAAATAAAAATTTCCTATGCTTTGCATAATAATATAAACAATTTTAATTAAGGGGTGGTGGAGTAGGGGACAGGCTTGGTAGGGGGGTGCTGGAGTAGGGGACAGACTTGGTGGGGGGTGCGGGAGTAGGGGACAGGCTTGGGAGGGGGTTAGGGGGGGTGCGAGAGTAGGGGACAGGCTTGGGGAAGATGCGAGTAGGGGACAGGCTTGGTGGGAGTAGGGTACAGGCTTGGGGGGGGTGCGAGAGTAGGGGACAGGCTGGGGGTGCGGGAATAGGGGACAGGCACCCCCCTGACCCCCCCAAGCCTGTCCCCAACCCCCTTATAAGGATATATACAGTAGTAAAAATAAGTAAAATATTATATTCATTATAATGTAACTATTAATGTCTAATATTTTAATCATATAATTGTCTAAATAATTTCTTATTAAATACCATGCAAATAAAAGACAAGAAAAGATCCTTACAGTAATCTTCAATAAAAACTTTTAAAAATTTCTGACAGCTGCAAATTATATATAAAAAAAAGTTAAAACAATTCTTAGTCCAATATAAGAAGTATTAAAAATTCTTACAGCCGCAATGTCACAAAATGTCAAATAATTTTTTTAATAACATCTGATAAAAAAAAATATGAGCATGTATCCGTGTGTCCTGTGTTCAGTTGACATGATGGAGATTTAATTTTTTTCATGATACTGTACGTACTATTTCAAATTCACATAATTTAAATTTGCATAAAAAGAGAGGAGAGTGTACATGCATGGAAATAAATGCCTCATATATAATATTATATACTGTATATACAAAAAATATATATATACGGTATATATGAGTATGCACATAGAACTAAAAATCTAAAAATGTCACTAAAATACAAAACTTTAACTTACGAATAATTATAAAAACAAGATAATAATAATATAAGTATAATATAAGCCATAATTAAATATTCACCCACACTTTCCTTCCATTGTAGTAAATAAATCAGTATCATATCAAATTATAATCATACAACAACAACAACAACACCTTATGTCAACTCAACCCCATCAATTATTATTATTATTATTATTATTATTATTATTATTATTATTATTATGAGGTGCTGCAAAATTATACGTGTTGTTCTTTATTACCAAGATTATTATTATTATTATTATTATTATTATTATTATTATTATTATTATTATTATTATTATTATTATTATTATGAGGTGCTGCAAAATCATACACGTGTTGTTCTTTATTACCAAGATTATTATTATTATTATTATTATTATTATTACCAAGATATTTACTACAATGGAAGGAAAGTTTGGGTGGATATTTCTGTTGTACTATTAAAATTAAAAGTCATTTGATAAAGGTTAATTAATACATTTTTGTTCGTAAATAATAATAATAATAAGGCACTAATTATTTATAAGTTCCTTCTAATGTTAATACTGTGTGTATATTTATATATTTTCTAGATTCAATTTATATAATTTAGATACAATATAAATGCAATTAAAATTTAAATTAGATAAAACTACAATTTGAACTTGTAATCGATAATAATTATATAAAAAACACGATAAAACTATAAAACTATACTATAGATAATAATAATAATAAAAAAATGTATGTGTGTGAGTGTGTCATTCAAGGGATAAAAAATTGATTGTGTGTGTGTGTGTGTGTGTGTGTGTGTGTGTGTGTGTGTGTGTGTGTGTGTGTGTGTGTGTGTGTGTGTGTGTGTGTGTGTATGTATGTATTTATGTGTGTGTGTGTGTGTGTGTCATTTCAAGGTATAGTAAAACTTTTTCTCTTAAACCACATAGGCCTCACTTCCTCAAACCTCTCTGAGAATGTGTCAGCCCACTCCACGAACCTCAGCCCATAATGTCCACAGATCTGTAATAAAGCCTCACAGTCTGACTCAGCCCGGTGTGCCTTGTAATCCGTTTGGAAAAGTCGATTATATATACTCACCTGTTTGTAAGGCGTGTTTACCTTACGTTTTCTTTTGTTGTTGTTGTTGTTGTTGTGGGGTCCGTCGTAGTTGAGGCTCCGACGGACTTTGTTGTTGTTGTTTGTGTTTGTGTTTGTGTTTGTGTTGTTGTTGTGTGTTTGGAGTGGTCCGTGGGTTGTCTCTGGGGTGATGGGTTCGCCTCGGGGCGGTCGCGTCGTCGGTTTGTGCGGCGTGTTCGGCGTTGTTGTCGTTGTCGTTGATGTTTGTTCTTTCACAGGGGTTATGGGTACAACCTCCACCACCTCCAGTACCGGCGGTTGTCCCTGATGGTTGTAGTTGTAGTTGATTGGTGGTTGTGGTTGTGGTGGTATAGACTCGGGGTTGGCCCTGGCTTGGGGACGAGCGCCTGGACTAAGTCGCAACAACTCCGCTTCGTTGGGACACATTCTCTTGTTGTTGTTGTTTGTGTTTGTGTTGTTGTTGGTTGGTGGTGAATGTTCGTCCATTATTTCATCCGACATATCATCATCCATGGTGAAGGACTCGGCCAGTCGGCTAATTTCCGAAATATCTTCCTTTTCGTAGAGTTTATCAATGTCTGGAATGGCCTTGAGTGTATCTGTACATTGTAACTCACTAAAATCTTCCATTGCATTCACATTAACCAGTTCAGCTTTGAGCAACTTGAAGTCGTATCTGTTGCCGTTATGAGCGACGAGGGTGAGTGGTTTGGGCAGGTCCAGGAACAGTGATATAGCCCGGGCACTGGCCTTAGTAAACCCGGGTAGATGTTCCAGCGATGCGTTACTCAGTCCGGTGATCTCTTCTGCTTTGGGTGTGATGGTTTTCCAGGGGTAGTAAAGGCGTGTGTATTTGTGTAAGATGCGGGGCAACACTGGTATTGTCGTGTTGGTGGTGGTGTTGTTGTTGTTGTTGTTGCTTTGTTTTGGACTGTCCGGTAGTGATGATGGTGATGGTGATAGTGATGATGATGGTGACTTTGGGTTGGATATCTGTTGTCGTTGTTGTTGTTGTTGCTGTGTTAACTCACCATTGCAGGAAGGTTGATTGAGAGAGATACCACCAGTAGCAGTACTTGGACCTGTAATTTTGGACACAGGGAAGGATGGCTGACTGAGAGAGATACCACCAGTAGCAGTACTCGGACCTGTAATTTTGGACACAGGGAAGGATGGCTGACTGAGAGACATACCACCAGTAGCAGTACTCGGACCTGTAATTCTGCCTATCTCTCTGCTCTTCTTCTCTGGACACATACGGATGAGGTCGTTCCTTGACACAGCGATCATGGACAGTTCCAGTATTCTAGGGTTGTCATAAGGTAAGCCAGTTGCCTCCAGGTCCAGGAATACAAAGGTCTGGATTTGGTTGACATCTCTGGTTGAAGTTTGTGATGAGTTTTCCATGATTTCACATCTAAGCTGGAAAGGAAAATAAATGTATTAGTATTTAATTAAGCTTCTTTTCTTTATCTATGTCTTACACTTTTAAATCTAGACATATTTTTTAAACTTTTAAGAGTTCTATCTATCTATCTATAGCTCTGACGCCTCCCTCCCTCCAAGGGGATGGCCACGACAGAAGTGTGTCCAGTTGTCCCTGTTCCAACACTCCCTCCTTACTTACTCCATCCCTACTCACACTTCTCTCTCATACTCTTCCACTCTGTTCCAACACTCCCTCCTTACTTTCTCCATCCCCATCCCTCCCTCCTCTCACATACTCTTCCACTCTGTTCCAACACTCCCTCCTCTGTCCCTTACGTTTCTCTCCTTCCACTCTGTTCTGCCTCTCACACCAGGTCCCACAACTTCACTTACATACACCTTCTTTACAAACTCCACACCTTACATACACCTTCTTTACACACACTCATTACTTTCTCCATCCCACCTTGTTCTCAATAAACAACTTATATCATAAAACGTTACTAATAAATTTAAAGACATACCGTATCAATTTTGCTTCATCATGCAACTGAAATTAGCAGAGTTGAAGACACCATGAAAACAATAACAATAATAACCACAATAACAACAACAATAACAACAACAAAAATAGTATTCATACGTCCTTTTCAATCAGTAATATATATACAGTTAAGGAAATAATTAAAATACACACATACAGTACACAAATCATTTTTTTATTAATTAACAGAAGCATACAAAAATTTGACACACAATGATGCAAACATATTATTATTATTATTATTTAAAAACTATATTTAAATTATATAAAAAGTAAATAAAATTATATTATGTAAATTTCACATTAAATTCAAAATGAAATTATTATTACAGTAAAATTCAAGATGTGGATTTAGGGGGTACAGGAGTAGGGGACAGCCTGGGGGGGGGGGGTGTAGAAAGCCTGTTCCCCTATTCCTGCAAACCCCTAACCCCTCCCCAAGCATGTCCCCTACTCCCACACACACCCAGACCCCTCCCAAGCCTGTCCCCTACTCTTACACCCCCCCAGACCCCTCCCAAGCCTGTCCCCTATTCCCGCACCCTCCCCCAAGCCTGTCCCCCTACTCATGCACCCCCCAGACCCCCCCCAAAGCCTGTCCCCTAAATCAATACCCCCTTCTAACCCACATGGGCTTGACATCATTAAACCTCTCTGAGAATGTGTCAGCCCACTCCACAAACCTCAGCCCATAATGTCCACAGATCTGTAATAAAGCCTCACAGTCTGACTCAGCCCGGTGTGCCTTGTAACCTGCTCCAAAAAGCCTATTGTATATGTCCATCTGTGTGTATAGAGTGTGTTTATTTTGTGTGTGTTTATCCTGTGTGTGTTTATCTCGCGTGTGTTTATCCTGTGTGTGTTTATCCTGCGTGTGTTTATCTTGCGTGTGTTTATCCTGTGTGTGTTTATCTCGCGTGTGTTTTCTCCCCTCCGCTGGACCTCCTCCGAAGGTTAGACGTCGGTGGGCATTGTTGATTTGTCGTTTCCTTCTGTTGTTGGGGTGAAGTTTGTCGTTGTCATTCTCTGGGGTGAAGGAGGGGTGTTGTGGGTGTGTGTGTGGTAGTTTGTGTGGTGTCTTTGGTGTTGGTATACGTGGTGTTGACGTTGGGGGAGTTACAGGCACCTTTCTGTGTGGTTGAAAGTTGTTGTCAATCTCTAGGGTGAAGGAGGGGTGTGTTGGTGTGTGTGGTTGATAGTTGTTGTCAATCTCTAGGGTGAAGGAGGGGTGTGTTGGTGTGTGTGTTTGATAGCTGTTGTCAATCTGTCTTGTTTCATCTGTACACATTTTCTTGTAGGTTGGTTGACAATTATCTTCCGTTAGAATTACATCATCAAACATATCGTCCTCCATGTTAAATGACTCCGCCAGTCGGTTAATATTCTGAATATCTTCTTTTTCAATGAGTACATCTAAGTCTTTAATGGCCGTCAGTGTATCGGTGCATAGGAGATGGTCGAAATTGATCGCCGAATCGACTTTAACCAGTTCAGCTTTGAGCAACTTGAAGTCGTATCTGTTGCCGTTATGAGCGACGAGGGTGAGTGGTTTGGGCAGGTCCAGGAACAGTGCTATAGCCCGGGCACTGGCCTTAGTAAACCCGGGTAGATGTTCCAGCGATGCGTTACTCAGTCCGGACATTTCCTCGGCTCTCGGTACAATGGGTTTCCAGGGATGGTACAGGCGTGTGTATTTGTGTAACACGCGGGGCAACTCTGGTATTGTGTTTTTGTTGTTGTTGGGTATTGTTGTTGTTGTAGCTTGTGGCAACTGTGGAATTGTGTTTTTGTTGTTGTTGGGTGTTGTTGTTGTAGTAGCTTGTGGCAACACTGAAATTGTACTGGCGGCGTTGTTGAGTGTCGTTATTGTTGTAGCTTGTGGCAACACTGGAATTCTATTGGTATTGAGTGTTGTATATTCTGGCAACACATTTCCTTCCCTTATATTTGTTGTTGTTGATATTGTTGTCGCTGTTGTTGTTGTTGTTGTTGATGATAATGATAAGTCCCTCGTTCCGTCTCCACCTCCACTCCCGGGACACATACGGAGCAACTCTTCCCTCGACACGGCAATCATGGACAGTTCAACCAGCCGCGGGTCTTGGTACTGCAAACCCGTCGCCTCCAAGTCCACGAAAACAAAAGTCTGGATTTTGTGTTCGCGTCTCAGGGCCGTAGATTTGTTTTCCATTATTTTTTTATCTTTATTTCCTTGGGCTGTAGATTCTTGGATTATTTTTTCATCTTTAATTCTTTGGGCTGTAGATTCTTGGATTATTTTTCTATCTTTATTTCCTTGGGGTGTAGATTTTTTTTCCATTTTATTTTTATCTTTATTTCCTTGGGCTGTAGATTTTTTTTCCATTATTTTTTTATCTTTATTTCCTTGGGCTGTAGATTCTTCCATTTTGTTTTTTTTATCTTTATTTCCTTGGGGTGTAGATTTTTCCAATTTGTTTTTTTCATCTTTATTTCCTTGGGGTGTAGATTCTTGGATTATTATTTTTTCTTTATTTCCTTGGGCTGTAGATTTTTCCATTATTTTTTTATCTTTATTTCTTTGGGCTGTAGATTTTTCCATTTTGTTTTTTTTATCTTTATTTCCTTGGGCTGTAGATTTTTCCATTTTGTTTTTATCTTTATTTCCTTTATTTATTTATATCTTTTCATACATAAACTGTAAAGGAATAATAATGATTTCTGAACTTGACAGAAAATGGTACTTAGAAAATTAATATAAAGATTTTCAAATAAATCTACTATAATTTTTTGTAGTTAACCTATATATGTAGATAGGTAGTGAAGATGAGGGTGTGAAAATAGGATGAGATGGTAGTGAAGATGTGGGTAAGTTAGGGTGTGAAAATTAGGCGGTAGGTAGTGAAGATGAGGGTGTGAAAATAGGATGAGATGGTAGTGAAGATGTGGGTAAGTTAGGGTGTGAAAATTAGGTGGTTGGTAGTGAAGATATAGGTAGGATGTGATGGTAGTGAAGATATGAGTAGGATGTGATGGTAGTGAAGATATGAATAGGATGAGATGGTAGTGAAGATGTGGGTAGGGTGTGAAAATCATGCAGTATGTAGTGAAGATATGAGTAGGATGTGATGGTAGTGAAGATGTGAGTAGGATGTGATGGCTTGGGGGGTTTGGGGGATGCGGGAATAAGGGGACAGGCTTGGGGGGGGGGTAGAAAGCCTGTCCCCTATTCCCACCCCACCCTTAACCTAACACACACACACACACACACACACAAACAAGGACGCTATCTTCATTTAACACTCTATATATAAGTTAAAACATCTAATACATTACATAAAACACACATACATCACCACTAAACATTAATACAACTAAATAAAACCAGAAACTCACCTGTTAGTTAAATTAGAATAAAATCAGGGCACTTTAAAAAATTAAATGCCCTATTAAAAGTCTGGCCCAACCCAAGACGCGTGTTGTTTGTTTACACTCAAGGGTTCACAAGGCTCAGTGGCTAGTTGGGGCACTTATTTTTCTGCTAATTACTCCATGTATGGCTCTAATTTTAAATATGTTGGGTTATTTATCTGTTCAGTATACTTAATAGCATCTTTTCCTTGCATGATCATTAACGAAAGACTATTTTATTATATAGTTGAATAACAAGGCTGAATAAAAACGAGTCTCCTCCTTGCATCATGCATAAACAGGAAATTCTTTTATATATATAATTCTTTTTGTTTATTTTTTTTAAATAATATATACATATATATTTTAATATATATTTTTTTATTATTAATTAATTTTTTTTTGTAACAATTAACTTTTTTTTTTTTAATTATTTTTTTTTATTATTATTATTATTATTATTATTGTGTCGTTCTGATGGTCCATGGGTTTATCAAGTAGTCGTACAACGTGGCCAGTGTGCCGCCACCTTAACTCGGCCAACACTGTTCCCCTGTTAAATCCGCTGGCGATCACACGCAATCCTTCAGTTAGTTACCCCGGTTCCCGGTTAAATCCGGTTCCCTGTTAAATCCGCTGGCGATCACACGCAATCCTTCAGTTAGTTACCCCGGGAACCGGGGTAACTAACTGAAGGATTGCGTGTGAACGCCAGCGGATTTAATTTGGAAGTTGGTTAACGGAGTGATGGCCGAGTTATGATGTATTTTGTAAAATCTTCCCCGCGATAATTACTGATACATCGTACGTCAGCTGGAGATTTCGAGCCATTTTTCTGGGTATTATCTAGAAATCTGGAGATTTCCTATTATTTTATCAAAAAATCTGAGATTCGACTAAAAATCAGGAGATATACGATTTATTACAACAACAACAAAAAACATTAATATTATAATCGGGTGAGGTTAGTAGGTGAAGTGTAATAAGGTGCTTGTTGGTGTCTACTACATAATAATTAATTAATTATGAAAAAATAGCAATAATAATAATAATAATGGTGAAAAATAATAATAATGATAATAAAATAACCTTTTGTATATATGATAGTTTAGGCTTTGGCCGCTAGGTAGACAGACGACGTCTTTTTATCCTACCGCAGACTACGATACAGCATGAATTTTTATTTTATTTTCCAATTTCATCCGTCTGTGTGTATTTCTACCGATCATACTGGCATGAAATGGGTGTATTAATTAAGTAAGCTTCACTATACGGTATAACGCGTGGTAATTAAGGCTTTTATGTATATCATTGACCTCGTGTACAAACATACTGAAAATAATTAAATTATTGAACCACAATATTTCGCCATTTCAATAATAAATTAATTTAGTAAAATAAGGAAGCGATTTCGGAACCCGTAATATTTTCAATTATATACAAGCTTCTATTAATAAAAAAAATTACTCTCATGCATAAAAATAAACATAATATTTCACACATAGTAGAATAACAATTAAAAACATTATTATTTATGATTGGGGTAAGAGCAGTGTTGCCAGCTGGAGATATTGACCAATCAGCTATTATAGTAAGGTCTTAAGTTATTTCCCGTATGAAAATGAAAGTTTTATTTGGTAAAATAAATTGTATTTTATTTTCTGTTTTTTTACCAGCTATTGTAATAAAATATTGCATATAGAAAGCTTCGTAATTTAAATTTTAAATACATATTGATATATTTTTTTAAATATTGCATACAATTTTTTTTTTTTTTTATGAAATATATAAATATATGTTATCGTCTTATCGTGTATGTCTACCGAAATTTTACCCCTATCTACTGAATTTGTCCTCCCATTTCTACTGCCATTTCATCTGGCAACACTGGGGTAAGAGCCTAAAATAAGAGGTTTCGGCACCGCCATCATTGTTTACATCCATCTACCCTCGTGTGTTTATTGACATTTTCCCATTTATTATTATTATTATATCTTTTAATTAGGCTTTGGGGTGACAAGTAAGGTGAATATACAACAGTGTAATAAATACATCACTTGTACAGTCAACAACAATATTAAATAAAGAGATAAAAGGTAAAAATAAAGATACTAAATTTTAAAGATACCGGTAGTAAATAAAAACTAATAATCAAATGAGGCATTTGGAAATTAGTCTGACCTGACCTGACCTAACCTAACCTAACCTAACCTAATCTAATCCATCTCATCTCTCCCTCATTCCCCCATCCCTCCCCCTCCCATCACTTCCATTTCCATTTCCATTTAAGATTGAGTCGAAACGAGACGAGTCGAGACAATGGCACAACAAGCCAAGCAGCCCCAGAGTCGAGAGGCACTCCTCAAGTCCTACAACAAGCGCCTCAAGGACGACGTCAAGTCCATACTCGACAATTTCATGGGTAGGTATTTTTTTTTTTTTTTCATCACTTTTTTTTTTTTTTCATCACTTTTTTTTTTCTTTTTTTTTATGTTTTTTTTTTTTTTTTTAATTTTAACATGTTTTTATTTGTGTTTTTTTAAATGTTAGTATTTTTTTTTATCTGTGTGTTATTTGTTTTGTTTATATTTTAGTAGTTGTTTTTTTTTATCTCTGTTTTTTGTCTTGTTTTAATTTTATCTTTTTTTTTGTCTTGTTTTAATTTAAAAAAAAATATTTTGTTTTTTAAATGTTAAGTATTTTTATTATCTCTGTTTTTTTGTCTTGTTTTAATTTTAGTATTTGTTATAATGGAAATGAAATAATGAATTTTTCCCCTAATTATTTTTTAATATATTTTTAATCAAATTTCTCAAAGTCCAAAAAGTCGAAAAAACAGACCAACAAGTTCACAAAAAAAAAATATATATACACACCAATATTTTTTCTCTCCAAAATCCAATATAATATGAAAGAATTTACAGAGATAGTGAAGCTTGGACTAGTGGAAGATGAAAGTGTGTGTGTGTGTGTGTGTGTGTGTGTGTGTGTGTGTGTGTGTGTGTGTGTGTGTGTGTGTGTGTGTGTGTGTGTGTGTGTGTGTATATATTATCATTATTATTTATGTTACAGAGATAGTGAAGCTTGGACTAATGGAAGATCGGAGTGTGTGTGTGTGTGTGTATGTGTGTATGTGTGTGTGTGTGTGTGTGTGTGTATATATTATCATTATTATTTATGTTACAGAGATAGTGAAGCTTGGACTAGTGGAAGATGAGAGTCAAGTTAGCCGTATGACACAAGTGGAGGAGATTCACTTCCAGATGCAAGTACGCTCTGCTAATATGGTGAGAATTCCCTGGCAGTACGGAGGGGGGTGGGGTGGGGGGTTTAGGAGTAGGGGACAGGCTTGTGTATCTGTACTGTATGTATGTATGTCCTGGTGAGTGTATGTATGTTTAGGTAAGAGCAGTATAACTAGTGTATGAAACTGTATAATTATAGAGACATGTAAAAATTGTATGAATGTATAATAAGTATTTGTACTGTATGTATGTATGTATGTTTAGGTAAGAGCAGTATAACTAGTGTGTGAAACTGTATAATTATAGAGACATGTAAAAATTGTATGAATGTATAATAAGTATTTGTACTGTATGTATGTATGTATGTCTAGTGTGTGAAACTGTATACAGTATATAGAGACATAGAAAGTATATAATAAATATTTGTATGTATGTATGTATGTATGTACAAGTAAGTAAGAGCAGCAGTATAATAAATAATCTGTGTGTGTGTATATAATAAATAATCTGTGTGTGTGTGTGTATATAATAAATAATCTGTGTGTGTGTGTGTGTGTATATATAATAAATAATCTGTCTGTGTGTGCAAATAATAAATAATCTGTGTGTGTGTATATAATAAATAATCTGTCTGTCTGTCTGTGTGTGTGTGTATATAATAAATAATCTGTCTGTGTGTGTGTGTGTGTATATAATAAATAATCTGTCTGTGTGTGTGTGTATATATAATAAATAATCTGTCTGTGTGTGTGTGTGTATATAATAAATAATCTGTCTGTATGTATGTCCAGGTGAATAAATAATCTGTCTGTCTGTCTGTGTGTGTGTATATAATAAATA
>JAWZYT010005147.1:35000-60000 GCA_034508575.1 Petrolisthes manimaculis
ATACGTATAATAATAATAATAATATTTTGTGTCCATTTAAGATGTTGAGTGAAATTAGGATGTGCCGTGAACAATTTGTTCACTGTCTCTTGGCCAGTTTCATCCTGCACCCCCTACTCCAGCACCCCCCTAAACACCCCCACACACACTATTTCTACACCCCTTACTCTGGCACCCTCCTAATCCCCCGCCCCCATCCCTCATTTTAAATCAGTGGAGTTTGGAGTACGTTCCCCCCTACTCCGGCACCCCCCTAACCCCCCACACTATTTCTACATCCCTTAGTTTCATCCAGCAGCCCCCTAACCCCCCCCACCCCCACCTCCCACTTTAAGCAACATAGCTGTACTCGTCCATGGAGTTTGGAGTGCGTTCCCCCCTACTCTGGCACCCCCCTAAACCCCCCACCACCCCTTAAATCACCATCTCTTCATCCCACACACCCCCTAATCTCCCCCCGCCCCCCCACCCCCCTTTAAATCACCATCTCTTCATCCCGCACCCCCCCTAATCTCCCCCCACCCCCCCACCCTCCTTAAATCACCATCTCTTCATCCCTCTCCCCCCGCCCCCTGCCCCACCCCCACTGCCCCCTCCCTTTAAGCCACATAGCTATATTCATCAGTGGTGTTTGGTGTACGTTCTAAGTATTGTTTGTCAATCAGGAGTTCTATACACTTCTTGATCATGGGGATCTGAGGGGCGAACCGGGCTCTTGATTGGCTGATCACCTGTTGGGCAGAGAGGAGAAACTATTTGAATGTATGTATGTATGTGTGTATGTTTTTCTCATAATAATAATAATAATCATCTTGGTAATAAAGAATGACATGTGTATGATTTTGTACCACCTCATAATAATAATAATAATAATAATAATAATAATAATCTTGGTAATGAAAAACGACATGTGTATAATTTTGTAGCACCTCATAATAATAATAATAATAATAATAATAATAATAATAATAATAATAATAATAATAATAATAATAATAATAATAATAATCTTGGTAATATAGAACAACACGTGTATAAGTTTGCAGCACCTCATAATAATAATAATAATAATAATAATTGAGGGGGTTGAGTTGACATAAGGTGTTGTTGTTGTATGATTATATTTTGATATGATACTAATTTATTGACAAGATGGAAGGAAAGTGTGGGTGGATATTTGATTGTGATTGTGGCTGTACATAATATACGACAGTACCCACACACACACACACACACCCAACCAACACACACACACACACACACACACATCCACACACTCAACCCACTCACTCTACATAATTTACCACCCCACTCACTCATACACCCAACACACACACACACATCCACACACCCACACACTCACACACAACCCAACCCACACACACACTCACACACACACACCCACCACCACACACACACACACACACACCCACCTCTTGTATAAGTAAGTTGTGTTTGAGTAGTTTGCGTGCCTTCATAATACGAACAATGGCTGCCTGTAGGTAGAGTTTCCGGTCTTCCTCGACGGCTGAGTGTGTCTGTTCTGTCTCGTGTTGTTGTTCCTTCTGAGGCGCCACACTGATCTTAAACTTGGTGCGTTTGTTGGTGTATTCTGTGTTCAGTTGTATTCCCACGTCACCTTGTAGACTCTGTAATAGAATGATAATAATGATAATGATAATAATGATACTACTACTAATAATAATAATAATGATAATGATACTACTACTTCTACTACTACTACTCTCTGTTCAGTTGTATACCCACGTCACCTTGCAGACTCTGTAATAGAATGATAATGATAATACAATACTCATTATACATATACAGTACACCAATAATACAATACTCATTATATTTGTTAAGCTTGTTGGTGTATTCTGTGTTCAGTTGTATTCCCACGTCACCTTGTAGACTCTGTGATAGAATGATAATAATAATGATAATGATAATAATAATAATGATAATAATAATAATCTGGTTGTTTGTTTGTCAGAGTATATACCAACACTCATTATATATATAGTGCATTTGTTGGTACTGTATACTCATGCTTACATCACCTTATAGACTCTGATATATTCACCACAAACAATACTCATTATAATTATCAACTACTTCACTTTACACTCAATCCCTTCAGCTGACGACCACCACATATTTTCCCAGGCTTCCATTATTCATTACCATACAGACTAAAGTGATTAATAAATGATTAATAAAGTGGATTTAGACAAAAAAAAAAAAATCCTAAAAAGATAGTTCGAGAATAAATGGAAAAATTTCTACGAGACGAAATATCAAGATGGTAAGTCCCGTTTCCACTCTGTATATAAAACTGTAAACAAAGGAGTTAGTACTGTTACCATACTCACCTCAGCTTCAGTGAGTAGCAATTTACTGTCCAGGAGAGATTGTAAAAACTTTGAGAATTGTTCGTCGTTGAGGTGTGTGTGTGTCTGTAGTTCCTCACACGTAAGGCTGTCCACCTGTTGGTAAATAACTCACACTCAAACATAATAATGAAAGGTAAAAGTTGGTAAATAACTCACACTCAAACATAATAATGAAAGGTAAAAGTTGGTAAATAACTCACACTTAAACATAATAATGAAAGGTAAAAGTTGGTAAATAACTCACACTCAAACATAATAATGAAAGGTAAAAGTTGGTAAATAACTCACACTCAATAATATAATGAAAGGTTATTACATCATTATATATGAATGGTGTCAGAAAGTTGGTAAATAAGTCACGGTGAAAGATAATAATGAAAGCTATTTAGATAAGTTATAATGAATAATGCCAGAAAATTAAAATTGAAAGGTGTCAGAAAGTTAAAATGAAAAGTGGTAAATGTCTGAGTAATGTATATGTAAATAAATATATCTTCTCTCTCTCTCTCTCTCTCTCTCTCTCTCTACACACACACACACGTTTTTTCTCTCACACACTCACACATTCATTTTTCTCTCTCTCTCTCTCTCACACACACATCTTTTATATATACACACACTCACACATTCTCTCTCTCTCTCTCTCTCTCTCTCTCTCTCTCTCTCTCTCTCTCTCTCTCTCTCTCTCTCTCTCTCTCTCTTCTCTCTCTTCTCCCTCTCTCTCTCTCTCTCTCTCTCTCTCTCTCTCTCTCTCTCTCTCTCTCTCTACCTTCTCAAACATTAACAACATAGCCATCTGGAAAGTCGACATGGTGATCAGATAAGTCCTCTTGCTTTGGCTAACCTTAAGTTCACCTGGAATAAACACACACACACACACACACAATTAATTATTATTATAGAAATATTAGAACCTCGATATAATTTATAGTGAATAAATATTTGTATTCATTACTTCATTATACACTCATTGAAAATTACCAATAATAATAATAATAATAGTAACAACAATAATAATAATAATAATAACAGTAATATTGTAATGAGAGTATGCTAACCTTGACATAGATTAATAATAATAGTAATAATAATAATAATAATAATAACAGTAATATTGTAATGAGAGTATGCTAACCTTGACATAGATTAATAATAATAGTAATAATAATAATAATAATATTGTAACTAACTAACTAACTAACTAACCTTGACATAGGTGATGCAGCCAAGTCAATTTTCTACCGTTGAAATGTTTGTGGTAGAAACTTTCAAACTGCAATATAAAAAAATAAATAAAATACTTTAGAAATCACAAAAGTCATTAAAATTAACCGTAGAATTAATTTAGGGGAGTAATACATTTTTATTTATTTATTTATTTATTTATCAAACACACACACATACCCTCTTCTCTCTCTCTCTCTCTCTCTCAAACACACACACATTCCCCCTTCTCTCTCTCTCTCACTCTCTCAAACACACACACACACACACACACACACACACATACCCCCTTCTCTCTCTCTCTCTCTCTCAAACACACACACATTCCCCCTTCTCTCTCTCTCAAAAAAAAAAAACACACACACACACACACACACACATACCCCCTTCTCTCTCACTCTCTCTCTCAAACACACACACACACACACATACCCCCTTCTCTCTCACTCTCTCTCACTCTCTCTCTCAAAAACACACACACACACACACAAACAATACTACTACAAATACTCACGGTTTGAACAGACTTTTCCAATTCCTGTGGGACAGCAAATGGCGTGATGGTGGTCTGACCCAACGGCCACGCTCCAGCCTGTACGGAAAACAAACGAACGGAGGGTAAACTTGACCGTGTGTAAAAAAAATAAAATAATAATAACAATAATAATAATAATAATAATAATAATAACAATAATAATAATAATAATAATAATAATAATAACAATAATAATAACAACAATAATAATAATAACAACAATAATAATAATAACAACAATAATAATAATAATAATATTAATAATAACAACAATAATAATAATAATAATAATAATAATAATAACAATAATAATAATAACAATAATAATAACAATAATAAAAACAATAACAACAACAACAATAATAATAAAAACAATAATAATAATAACAACAACAACAACAACAACAACAATAATAACAACAACAACAACAATAACAATACCTGTAGGACGTTTATAGAGAAGTTGATTCCCAATTCTTGTGGTTTGTTTTTAAGGAACTCGTTGAACTTATGGTTGAGGTCTGAACTGACGGACATGTCGGTGAACATCCTGTGTAACTTGCTCGTGTATTCATAACCACACGCTTGCTGTAAGGATTAAAAGAGTTCCAATATTATTTCGCTGTTTATTTTTGTCTTTTAAATATTCGTAACCATTAAAAGTATTCCAATATTATATCTCTGTTTATTTTTGTCTTTTAAATCAACCTACACATTAACTAACCAACTAATCCACCATGCACCATTCTCTCAACCATCCCATTAACTAACCAACCAACCAACCAACCACTCACTCAACCAACCCATTAACTAACCAACCAACCAACCAACCATTCTCTCAACCACTCACTCATCCATCCCATTAACTAACCAACCAATCCACCACTCCTCCCCACCCCTCCAACCAACCAATTAACTAACCAACCAACCCACCATCCATCCAACAAACCAACCAACCAACCAATCCACCCCTTCCCCACCCACCACTCTCTCAATCATTTCCCCACCCTCCACCCATCTCTCAACTCAACCAACCAATCCACCCCTTCCCCACCACCCATCTCCACCCTTCCCCAACCCAACCAACCCAACCCACACCCAACCTCACCTTACCCACCATCCATCTCCACCCTTTCCCAACCCAACACACACACAACCTCACCTTAAGTCTATTAATCATGGCTTCTTCGGAGTCCATGGATTGACTCTGTTGTTGTATGAGTCGCTTGGCCAACATCCGTGCATAGAACTTCTGATAGACGTCTTTGTCGTCGATGTATTTGAATATGGTGATGCTGTGTCCCAGTTTGTCGTCCACCTCGCTCTCGTTCAAACCCTTGGTGGACTTTTTGAGGAGTGAGTCGCAGTATCTGTGTGTGGAAAGGGAAGGTGGGAGGAAGGAGAAAGAGAGTTTAGGGTTTAATCTATCTAGGGAAAAGAGGAGGGAAAGTTTAGGGTTTTATCTATCTATCTGGGGAATGGAAGAGGAATGTTTAAGGTTTTATCTATCTAGGGAAAGGAGGAGGGAGAGTTTAAGGTTTTATCTATCTATCTGGGGAAAAGGAAAAAGAAGGAGAGAATTTAAGGTTTTATGTATCTAGTGAAAGGAGGAGGGAGAGTTTAGGGTTTAATTTAATTCAACCCACCCCAACCTAAAGTAACCTAACCTAACCCACCCCACACCACCCCAACCTAATGTATCCTACCCTAACCCAACCCAACCCAACCTAACCTAACCTAAACCAACCCAACCCAACCTAACCTAACCTAACCCAACCTACCCTAACCCCAACACAACCAAACCTATCCTAACCTAACCTAACTTAACCCCAAAGTGTTCTAACCTTGCGAGTAGTTCGGGTGATCTACATATAACCTTGGTGTTGCCTCGGTGATTGACAACACTCTCGAAGGCTTTGTCTAATGCTCCGACAAACTGCTGGTCATTGTGGAACACCTCAGATATCATGGTGCGATACTTTTTGTGTACCTCCAGTAAACTCTCCACAAACTGTGCTGGGATCTGCGGGGAAGAGAGAACACACGTACAGTCGATAGAGAACACACGTACAGTCGATAGCATAGAACACACGTACAGTCGATAGCATAGAACACACGTACAGTCGATAGCATGAGTTCGCTTCATTTCCACCTACGTATGTATGTATGTATGTGTTATAATGATGATGTAACACAATTTAAATGCAGAGATGATAGATATAGTTCACATGTGGTAAATTATATGATATTATTGTGTTTTAAGTAGTGTGTAGCTGCTTGTAGTAAATTAAAAGATGGTAGTTAATGTGTGTGTGTGTGTGTGTTATTGTTTTAAGTAGTGTGTAGCTGCTTGTAGTAAATTAAAACATGGTAGTTAATGTGTGTGTGTGTGTGTGTTATTGTTTTAAGTAGTGTGTAGCTGCTTGTAGTAAATTAAAACATGGTAGTTAACCTATTTATTTAAGTAAGGATATGAAATGCAGCCAACGAAAAAATATATAGTAATAACCTGAAGAAAAAATATATAGGCCTAGTTATAGCCTCCAGGAAAAATATATAGGCCTAGATATAGTGTTTACTTACATTATCGCCTTTAAGACTTGTAATAGCCTATAGAAAATATATATAGGCCTAGATTTACTTACATTATCGCCTTTAAGACTAGTAATAGCCTATAGAAAAAATATATAGGCCTAGATTTACTTACATTGTCACCTTTAAGAGTAGTAATAACCTAAAGAAAAAATATATAGGCCTAGATATAGTCTCCAGGAAAAATATATAGGCCTAGATTTACTTACATTGTCGCCTTTAAGACTAGTAATAGCCTGTAATCCTTGTTGTTTAATATGATCTTTAAGGTGATGTACAAGTTGTAGTAATCCACTTGGTACAGGTCTGAGTAATGTGTACATGTTAGACAGGTCACGGGTCCTTTCAGAGGTCACCATACTACTGGTCTCGGCGTGGACGGTGGAGAGATGGTCCGCTACCATTCTATCCTGTACCTCCTTAACGACACGCTTGTGAGAACTGAAAAAGAGGTTAGGAAATGTAAAAAGTGTGTGTAAATGTAACAAGTGTGTGTAAATGTAAATGTAAAAAGTGTGTAAATGTAAATGTAACAAGTGTGTGTAAATGTAAATGTAAATTGCTTGTGAGAACTGAAAAGAGGTTAGGAAATGTGAATGTGATATGTAAGAAATGTAAATGTGGTAAATGTAAATGTAACAATGGAAAAATGTTAAGAAATTTAAATGTAACAAATGTAAATGTAAAAAGTGTGTGTAAATGTAAGAAATGTAAATGTAAATTGCTTGTGAGAACTGGAAAAATGTTAATGTAAATGTAAATCGCTTGTGAGGACTGTAAATGTAAAAAATCTATGTACATTATATAATCTATTATTTGCTACACTCTACACAAATAATCTATTGGGAATAAAGATAAAAAAAAACATAATTTACTTTGGTGGTAGGAACTTTGTGTCTCTCTCCTTGTATAGTTAATAATAATAAAGATAAAATAGATAGATAAACGATTAAATAAAGATAAAACAGATAGATAAACGATTAAATAAAGATAAAACAGATAGATAAACGATTAAATAAAGATAAAATAGATAGATAAACGATTAAATAAAGATAAAATAGATAGATAAACGATTAAATAAAGATAAAATAGATAGATAAACAATTAAATAAAGATAAAATAGATAGATAAACGATTAAATAAAGATAAAATAGATAGATAAACGATTAAATAAAGATAAAATAGATAGATAAACGATTAAATAAAGATAAAATAGATAGATAAACGATTAAACCGAACATTATTTATTATTTACCTTGGTGGTAGGAACTTTGTGGCCCTAAGTTCCTCTTCAGCTAACCTGGCAATAACCCTTTCCATATATTGTGACACGTTACAACCTTGTAGTTGTGACGAAGCCTCTTTACGGTAAAACGAACCCGTCTCACTCAGTAACTCAACCTCGAATACTGACTCGTATAACTGTGGGGACAAGAAAATATACATGTTGTTAAGTTGTATATCCGTTATACAGTAAATACAATACAAATATACTCTACCTCAAACACAGACTCATATTAAAATCAACAAACACACACATATATGAACAATTAACTTTAACTTGTACAGGGTAGGGTATAGTTTTTCACACACACACACATATACAATTAACTTTTACATGCACACAATTTTTACTTGTAGTGTATATTTTTTCACACACACACACACACACAATAAACTTACTTGCAACGTTGCTTTCTTCTTATACATATTAACATCAACAAAGGAGTGAATGACACCTCGTATGGTAGAGGTTGGTGCATCAGTAGTGGCACCGAGTCTGTCTTGTTGTATACCAGCCAATAATACACCAACCAGACGACATTGTAGTGGGGTTATCATCTCCTTCTGCCAGATCTCCAACCCAAGCTCTCCTGGTTGAGTTAAATTAGGTTAGATTAGCATTAGGGAGGGTTAGGTTGGGTTACGTTTGGTTGGGTTAGGTTGGGTTAGATTAGGTTTTTCATAGTTTGGTTGGGTTGGGTTAGGTTGGGTTAAATTAGGTTTTTCATAGTTTGGTATGGTTAGGTTTGGTTAGGTTCTTCAAGGTTTGGTATCTATCTATAACTCTGATGCCTTGTTCCCTCCGGGACCTCCCCTTCCGGCCTCTGCTCTGCCCTGATATCAGGGAGAGAGTGTGTTTCCCATGTTAGGAAGGTCACCAGTGACAGACCAGACTAAATGGTTCACATCTTTCAGTTCTTTCAACTGTTCACTCTTTTATTTTTATTTCCTTCCTCCTTGTTGTCACACCTTTATCTCTATCACCTTATTCTGGCACTATGCCACACCAATGTTGCGGCGCCTAATATCCATCAATCCATCCATCACACACTCACCCCCAACTCCTTCCCCTCACTACAATACATGATGATGTGACTCACCAATTTCCAGTAGCTGCTCTGATACATCCATCTGCATTGATCCATACGTCAGGTCAGCATCACTGAACTTCTGTTTCTGAATGTGCTGAGAGTTGAGATAGCTGTGTGTGTGTGTGTGTTTGTTTGTGTGAGATAAAAACAGAATATATATTAGTTATAAAATGCTAGATGGAACAAAGAAAAATTCATTATAAGATATGACAAAAATTAATATGACAAATATTAGTTACAAGATAAAAATAAAAGAGTGAAATGTTTTTTTTTTTTTTCTTTACTGTATGTGACAAAAATTTAACAAGATATGAGAGAATGAAATGAAACAAACAAACAAATTATCTAGAGTATATAAGCTCTAATTATATGTTAAGAAAACTAACACATTATCTAAAGTATATAAGCCCTATTATATGTTAAGAAAACTAACACATTATCTAAAGTATATAAGCCCTAATTATATGTTAAGAAAACTAACAAATTATCTAGAGTATATAAGCCCTAATTATATGTTAAGAAAACTAACACATTATCTAAAGTATATAAGCCCTAATTATTTGTTAAGATGGACTAATTAATTTAAAATGTTTTGAGGTACATACTTTTTTTTACCTAACTAAATAAGTAATTAATTTAAAATGTTTTTGAGATACATACGAGTAGAGATTGTTGAGGTATTATTTGTTAAGATAGAAAAATAAATTAAATGTTTTTGAGGTTACATACAAGTAGAGATTGTTGAGGTATTATTTGTTAAGATAGAGTAATTAATTTAAAATGTTTTTGAGATACATACGAGTACAGATTGTTGAGGTATTATTTGTTAAGATAGAGTAATTAATTTAAAATGTTTTAGAGGTTGTTGAGGTATTATTTGTTAAGATAGAATAATTAATTTAAAATGTTTTTGAGATACATACGAGTACAGATTGTTGAGGTATTGTGTTCCTTTACTGAATTGTATCCAAAAGCGATGATATTCGGCCAGTAGATTCTCCTCTCTCTGTTTGCTAACCTGTTAAAATACACACACACACACACACACATATCAGTATTGTATTTTATTTATTTATCCATGTTTATGTCATCTATCTATCTTTACACACACACACTCACACACTCTCTCTCTCTCTTCACACACATACACACACACACACACACACACACACACACTCTCTCTCTCTCTCTTCACACACACATACACATACACACACACTCTCTCTCTCTCTTCACACACATACATATACGCACACACACTCTCTCTCTCTCTCTCTTCACACACACACACACACACTCTCTCTCTCTCTTCACACACACACACACACACTCTCTCTCTCTCTACACACACATACACATACACTCTCTCTCTCTCTCTTCACACACACACACACACACACACACCCTCAAGACACACACACACACTCTCTCTCTCTCTTCACACACACACACACACACACACACATACCCTCAAGACACACACACACACACACACACATACATTATTATTAGTATCTTATTATTATTATTATTATTACCTTGGCATATAAATCTCTAACGTGACTTTCCAACAGTTTTTTCGTTTCCCAGTAGAGTCGTTCAGGATAGGACACACACACACACACACACACCCTCAAGACACACACACACACACACACACACACTCTCTCTCTCTCTCTTCACACACACACACACACACACACACACACACATACCCACCTTGGCATATAAATCTCTAACATGACTTTCCAACAGTTTTTTCGTTTCCCAGTAGAGTCGTTCAGCGAGTGGTTCGGGATAGGCGACACAGAGGGAGTACACGTCAGAGAAGCGTTCGTTCCACACGGTGCGTTTGATACACCCCATAGTGACCACCTGTTGTACCGTCTCCAACAGTCCACCCCACACCTCCTCAAAGTTTACCTCGCGGGGCTTTAACGACATTCTCACCCTGAACCGAAACAGAAATAATGATAATAATAATGATGATGATAATAATAATAATAATGGTAATATTAATAATGATACTAATGATGGTAATATTAATAATGATAATAATGGTAATGATAATGGTAATATTAATAATGATAATAATAATGGTAATATTAATACTGATAATAATGGTAATGATGATTAGAATAGTAATGATAATAATAATGAGAGAAAGAAGGGAATGGGAGATAAATAATAATAAAGCAAATAATGGGAGATAAATAATAATAATTAACGACATTCTCAATAATTATATTAAATTATTTTCTTATCCTATATATAACTTATAAAGGAACGAATTTTTTTTTTTTTCATCCCGTCAACTAAATCAAATATCTTTTTTTGTCTTGTACAATAGAATTAAATCCTTCTTTCACCCTTGTACAATTAAATTAAACTGCTTTCTCATATACAGTATAAATATAAAGGAATCAAATTACTTTTTCACCCTGTAGAAATATAACAATTTTTTTTTTTTTTATCCTGTAGAAAGATATTAAACTTCTTTTTCACTTTGTACATTGAGATAAATAATAATAAATAAAAATAAGAGGGACAGTAAAATACCAAAGAGAAAGAAGGGAATGAAAGATAAATAATAATAATAAGAAAGGAGGGAATGAGAGATAAATAATAATGATAATACTAATACTAATAATGATAATGATTATAATAATGATAATAATAATGATAATGAGAGAAAGAAGGGAATGAGAGATAAATAATAATAATAAGAAAGGAGGGAATGAGAGATAAATAATAATAATAAGAAAGGAGGGAATGAAAGATAAATAATAATAATAAGAAAGGAGGGAATGAGAGATAAATAATAATAATAAGAAAGGAGGGAATGAAAGATAAATAATAATAATAAGAAAGAAGAGAATGAGAGATAAATAATAATAAGAAAGAAAGGAATGAAAGATAAATAATAATAATAAGAAAGGAGGGAATGAGAGATAAATAATAATAAGAAAGGAGGGAATGAAAGATAAATAATAATAATAAGAAAGGAGGGAATGAGAGATAAATAATAATAAGAAAGGAGGGAATGAAAGATAAATAATAATAATAAGAAAGGAGGGAATGAGAGATAAATAATAATAAGAAAGAAAGGAATGAAAGATAAATAATAATAAGAAAGAAGAGAATGAGAGATAAATGAATAACAGTAAAGGCAATAAAGAAAAAAAAGATATTATAATAACAAAAGAAAAAAATAAATAGGTCAAAATTAAAAATAGTGAAAATTCGATAGAAAATAAAATAAATGAAATAAATAATTATACCGAGATTATAATAACAATGAAAAATATTAAATAGGTCAAAATTGAAAAACATATAGTTACGAAAATAAAGAAAATAAATAATATACCGAGATTATAATAACAATGAAAAAAATAAAAAAAATAGGTCAAAATTGAAAAATATAGTTACGAAAATTCAGACACGAAAATAAAATAAATAAATAAAATTAATAAATAATATGTTGAGATAAATTGTGTGTGTGTGTATGTATGTTAAGTAAATAAAGGGATAAATTAGACTATTAATTATGACCTTAAGTATCAAAATAGGTCAGAAATTGAGTTTATAAGGTCGTATGCAAAAAAATAAATATCCATGGTGTTTACGATGGCGTGGTACCGATACGATGGTTGGCTCGGTTATGTATCCGTGTATGGGGTCATCGTACCGGTACCACACCATCGTATACCCTACGAATGTTCTTGAATACGACTCTATGCACCATCATCCAAACAGCTGATCAGGAATACCCACACCATGTCCTTTTAAACCCTTATTTCAGCCCTTTATAGCCCTTTACAAACCTTCTAATGCCCTTAAATACCTTAAATAATAATTAAATAACCTCCCTCAATACTTAGTAGGGTTAATTAGTACCTGGAGGAGTAAGAAATAGGTAATATGCTGCATGTAAACAACAGCCTGGCCTCTCCTCTTGCAAGTGTCGTTAGGTTCCGGGATATTATTTTTAGTATTTACTTTCTTTTTATTTGTTTAGGGTCACTTTTATGATTTGGTATATTTTTCTGATTCATTTTATGTTAAAGATAGTTCATAAAGATCTTAAAAGTTATAATAGGTGAATAATTTTTCAGTGTCAACTTTCTATTCAATAATTACTCGTAATATAAGGTTATGATATAATTTTCTAAGTACATATATGCAATATATATATTATATAAAGTATTTTAATACAATCATGACAAATTAACTTACATAATTTTTTGTTGGGGTACATAAATAAAAATAATTCTCATGTCAAAATATTTATATAATATTTATGCACCAAAAAATAACCATAACACAATTATCATATATTTATTAATTTTAAAATACATTATTACACATAAAATAATATTGAAAAAGTTATATAATACATTTTTTAAAAATTTGTCAACACTTGTGAAATTCTGTGTTTGTTTACATCTGTGGTGTGTGTGTGTATGTATGTGTACCCGGTGTTTGTTTGTGTGTGTGTGTGTGTGTTTGTTTGTCCGGTGTGTGTGTGTGTGTCTTATTCTAGATCCTCCGTGGTGTATACGATGCGATACGATGGCTCTATAGACGAATAATAACACCCAGAGCCATCGTATCGTATCACACCATCATCCGTGGTGTATACGATGGTGTGGTAACCGCCGGTACGATGGCTTCATAGACTAACAACAACACAGCCATCGTACAGTACCACACACACACCATCGTATACACTAAGGATGTTCTTGAATACGACTCTGTGATTATTATTATTATTTTTTTTTTCACGATTTTAATTTTTTTCAGTTTAAACAAATTAAAAAAACGGACAAACTATTATATAAAACAAATAAAAGTAATTAAAACAAGATAAAAAAAACACAAGAAAAACAAGATTAAAAAAACGAGAAAAACAAGATAAAAAAGGACAAAATATATAAAAAAAAAAACAAGAAAATAAAACATTTAAAAAAAAAACAAAAAAAACAAGATGGCCATGTTGAGGACGGGAAGGACATTATTGACGTCGCTAATTTCTCCGATGGGTCGGTTTTATTTATTTTGGTGTTTGTTTACTGAAAGAATTACCCGTTTTATACAGGTTAGGTCCCAGTATTGCTGTGTGGGAATAGGGGGGACAGGCTTGGGGGGGAATACGGGGACAGGCTTGGGGGGGGGGGGGACAGGCTTGGGGGGGAATACGGGGACAGGCTTGGGGGGGGGGTTAGTCGGGGGGGAATAGGGGGACAGGCTTGGGGGGGGGTTAGTGGGGGTGGGAATAGAGGGACAGGCTTAGGGGGGGGGCTAGAAAGCCTGTCCCCTACCCCTCTAACCCTCCCCAAGCTTGTCTCCCTATTCCTGCATCCCCACCCAAGCCTGTTTCCCTATTTCCACCCCCCCCCCCAAGCCTGTCCCCCTATTCCCGCACCCCCCCATACACACATACATACATACATACATACATACATATAACTCAGCATTACTATACTTTTCAGGTCAGCAGTGTGTATCAGTCAGCAGTGTCCGTGAACTGAAGAAAATGTTTGGTAATGAAGAAAGTGTAATATTAACTCAAGATGGAAGTACTATTGTATGTTGGCATCCACAACCTATTATACCTTATCAATGTACCATGGTGAGTATTGTGTTTATGTGTGTGTGTGTGTCTTGTATATGTGTGGAGGGAGGGAGGGTATTGTTTTATATATGTGTGTGTTTGTGTGCGTTTCATTTTATAATTACATATATATATTTTCTTGAGACATACATACAGCCACTGCCCAACGCACCACCAGTCTGTGTGTATATTTTTTCTTCTGACATACATACAGCCACTCCCCAACGCACCACCAGTCTGTGTGTATATTTTTTCTTCTGACATACATATATTTTCTCGTGACATACATACAGCCACTCCCGGACGCCCCGCCAGAATCGGACACCATTCTAAAAGTTCAAGATAAAGAGGATAAAATGAAACAACTCTTCAATAAAAAACAACATCCGTTCTTTATCAACAAAGCACTTAGAGAACTCACCTATACAACTAAACATATCTGGTTCCCAAAGTAAGGAAAATTTATTGTTGATGTTTTTAAAGTAAGGCGAATTTATTGTTGTCGTTTTTACAGTAAGTCGAATTTATTGTTGTTGTTTTTACAGTAAGTCGAATTTATTGTTGTTGTTTTTACAGTAAGTCGAATTTATTGTTGTTGTTTTTACAGTAAGGCGAATTTATTGTTGTTGTTTTTAAAGTAAAGATTGAAGATGAATTAATTTAAAACATAATTAAATAGTATATAAGTTTGATTGAAGATGAATTAATTTAAAACATAATTAAATAGTATATAAGTTTGATTGAAGATGAATTAATTTAAAACATAATTAAACTGTATATAAGTTTGATTGAAGATGAATTAATTTAAAACATAATTAAACTGTATATATAGGTTAGTTTAATTAACTCCACACCTTACATTCTCTCTACGTGTCCAGTAATTAATGTAAATTTTATATATTCCATATTATTAAATTAAATGTTTTTTTCTTTTTTCAGACCCGACAAGAGGTATTTCAAGAAAGGTGTTCGTAAATCAAGGGAATATCTGTAAAATTACCTCAATATGTGTGTGTATGTATGTATGTATTGTGTTCAATGTAAATAAATTAATAAATATACATACTTACAACACCAGAATTAATGTGTTTTGTTGATTTTATTAAATGTTTGTATATAAAGAAAATGAAATCCATTTATATTTTAACTTTCATTATACGACCAGAATATATTTACATACAACTAACTATACCTTATAATAAATATATATATAGACAACAAACAGTTTCTATATAGTAAAACACAGTCAGTATAAGTAAATTTTTATTATTATTACTATTATTATATTTTCCAAGAATATGGTTAATGTACAACAGCAGCAAAGAACAAACCAAAAACTGTGTACCCAAAAATCTACATGGCATTTATAAGGTCCCGGAAATCTGGGGAGGAGGAAGAGGAAGAGGAGGAGGGGGAGGAGGAGGGGGAGGAACAAGTGGAAGAGGGGGAGGGGGAGGAGGAAGAGGTGGTGGAAGAGGAGGAAGAGGAGGAAGAGGGGGAGGGGGAGGAGGAAGAGGTGGTGACGGGAAAACTGTACAGAAGAACTATGAACAACCACCAAGCTCGGCCAGACGGCTTGACGAAATTTGACAACAACAACAACCATTAATCTTGTTGTATAAATCAAGACAGCTTGAGGAACTTTTACAACAACAACAACCACAACCATTAAGCTGCTTGTTGTTGTTGTTGTTGTATAAATAATTACTTGTTTGTTTACTAAGGCTTCATGTTGACACTGCTAGTTGACTCTTCCTTTCAACACAGATTGCTGCAATGAAATGCAGACATCCATTATTTATCTGGCAACATTGTTAAAGTGTCAGTCAAAGATACAGTCGGTGGCAAAAGTCCTGACGGGAGTAGGGGGACAGGCTTGGGGGGGGGCACAAGCTTGTCCCCCTATTACCGCACCCCCCAAGCCCGTCCCCGACTTTTGCCCCAGACTGTACAACTAGAAATACAAAGGTACAACTAGACTTACAAAGGTACAAATATAACTACAGTATAACAACATATTATTACAAGGATGATGAAGGCATTGAATAAAGGGGGGAGTAATCCAGTCACCAACTAAATTACATAATATCTTTAATTAACTCACCAGTGTAGCCAAGTCAACACACCACCTTATAACTCACCAGTGTAGCCAAGTCAATGAATCAACCTCCTTAATTAACTCACCAGTGTAGCCAAGTCAACACACTGGGTGAATGAGTCGACTTCCTTATAACTCACCAGTGTAGCCAAGTCAACACACCTCCTTAATTAACTCGCCAGTGTAGCCAAGTCAATGAATCAACTTTCTTAATTAACTCACCAGTCTAGCCAAGTCAACACACTGGGTGAATGAGTCAACTTCCTTGTTGCATCGTAGGGCTTGTTTGGGATGGTCTTGGTAACAATGCATCACTGAGTCTTGTTGATCTTGACACACAGGGTTGCAAGTTGCACGTACAAACAGTTCCTCCACTTCCTTCAATGCAACGCTAACCTCGTCCTCGGAAAGTCTGGACATCGATGTGAACTGAACGGAAATTATTAATGGATAGTACACACATGGATATTATTAAAGGGATAGTATATGGAACACAGTTTAGTAACTATCTCTCTCTCTCTCTCTCCTACCAACTCCTCATCTTTCTCCTCCTTCCTCCACCTCCCCCTCCTCTCTCTCTCTCCTACCAACTCCTCATCTTTCTCCTCCTTCCTCCACCTCCCCCTCCTCCTCCATCTCCTCCCCCTCCTCCTTCTCTTCCTCCTCTTACCTCCTTTTCCCTGGCTTCCATTTTGTCCCTCCATGCCAGGTTGAGTTTTTTCATTTCTTGTTCCTTCTCTTCCCTCAGTCTCATTACCATTAGATGGGCTTCCTCTGCATATATGGACCATGGTGGTATGTTCCCGGTAGGCTGAGTCAGGCTTGGGGTGGGGCCAGCTCTGAAAAAACATACACACATACGTACATACAGTAAAAAAAAAAAAAAAAAAAAAAAAAAAAAAAAAAAACCTACCACCGACATTGTGACATAAAATTATGGGAGATTTCATAAAAAAAAAATATATGTATTGTTTTGGTACTCACCAATTAGTACTTTGTCATTTCTCCTTTCACTTTAATAACATTATGGTTGTGGTCTGCCTGACTGTCTACCTGTATATTTCTTTAATTGTCACTTTTCCTTCCCTTAGTGCCAAAATATGGACCCTTTCCTCGTTGCTAGTTGTTGTAGCACCCTTGGTAATGCACTAGGTTAAATCTAAGGGCCACGTTAAATCTAAGGGCCACCAGCCAGAATCACGGGGTAAAGATTCAGTTTGAAAACAATCTGGACACAAAAAAAGTGAGTGTACTGATTCCACCCAGACAGATATAACTAGTAAATTATGAAATGTGTCTGACAGATGGCTGTATCCTAACAACCTATTGGTAGTAGTAGTAGTAGTAGTAGTGATAGTAGTGATAGTAGTAGTACTTACTTAATGGCAGTATCTACATCAGGCTGTGTCTGGGTAGTGGTAGATTGGTTGTCAGTAGCAGTGGTAGTGGCAGTAGTAGTAGTGGACGCATCATCATCTGGGATAGTCAACTTGAACTCCGACACTATAGGACCAGCGGTAGTAGTAGTAGTAGCGGTAGTAGTAGTAGTAGTAGTAGTAGTATCGGACGAATTTTCAGCAGCTAAAAAAAAATATAAATGTTATATACATTTTAATTTATTATTATTATTTTTCTATACCCCAATAATTATTTCTATACCTAGATAATTATAATGTGAATCGTGAATATATTTTTATGATTTTTATATTTTTTTATTATTTCAATCAAATATCCACACACACTTTCCTTCTATTGTAGTAAATATCTTGCTAATAATAAATAATAATAATAATAATAATAATAATAATAATTGATGGGGTTGAGTTGACATAAGGTGTTGTTGTTGTATTATTATATTTGGATATGATACTAATTTATTTACTACAATTGAAGGAAAGTGTGGATGGATATTTAATTGTAGCTTTAACATAAAGTATTTCTCTAATTAATTAAAAGTTTAAATTTTGATTAAAAAATATACCTACACTGAAATATAACTAGACTTTTAAATATATATAAAGATAATAATATTTGAATGTGCAAACCCTACATTTAAAATCTCTTGTAATAAGTTTAATTTATTTATCTCAAAAGTAATAATAATAATAATAATAATAATAATAATAATAATCTTTAGCTTAAAATTGGAATGTTATGTGTAAAAGATTTTAACTATAATATGTAATTTGACATTATCACTGTCAAACTAATTAATTCTTTCACACACACACACACACACACACACACACACACACACACACACACAGGCCCAGACACGAGCCATGAACCAGTTAGTAAGTAAAAGGATAGGTTAGGAAAGGTAGGATAGGTTAGGGAAGGTAGGATAGGTTAGGGAAGGTAGGATGGGATAGGGAAGGTAGGATAGGTTAGGGAAGGTAGGATAGGTTAGGGAAGGTAGGATAGGTTAGGAAAGGTAGGATAGGTTAGGAAAGGTAGGATAGGTTAGGGAAGGTAGGATTGGTTAGGGAAGGTAGGATAGGTTAGGGAAGGTAGGATAGGTTAGGAAAGGTAGGATAGGTTAGGGAAGGTAGGATAGGTTAGGAAAGGTAGGATAGGATAGGGATGAATGTTAGGATGGACAGACAGATAGATTGGTTAGAACAAGGTGCACGGAAGGATAGGAAAAGGAAGGATGGGATAGGGAGGGAGGGATGAATGTTAGGATGGACAAACAGACAGATTGGTTAGAACAAGGTGCATAGTATTAATTCTATAGGGACAATTTCACAGTAGATTCTAATTGATTTGTTTACAGTAGTCAGTAAAAAAAAGTTAATTGTAACCTAGGTAAGCCAGGTAAGGTTGGTACTCGTGTCATATATTATATACATGTATATATATGAGACAGAGGTACCATCCATTGGCCAGGGACAGGGACTTTAGTGTGTGTGTCAATATCTGGCAAGTGCTTCAAAATAAACACCTTTGTATGGATTAATGTTATTGGCTTCAGCTAATTACATTCATCTTTATAACTATAGGTTCTGAGTGAGTCATTAATAAAAATACCAGTGTTTACTTTGAAGCAGCTGCCAGACATTGACACACACCACTAAATTGGATTGCAGTCTTTCCTTGGGCAACTGTACATACATACATACATTCCCCTTAAGAGATAATGGGTGGATTTCAAAGTTGTTCGTTGTGTTGGTCGTTTTTTAATTAATTACTTATGGGTGAATTATTTAATGAAAACGGAGGAGAAATCAAATCAATTTTATCTACTGTGAAATTATCATTGGAGAAAATTCCTGAATACTAGACCTACACATAAAATTGTACCTTTAGAGACATACATACATACATACATACATACATGCATATACAGTACATACATACATACGCACACTCATACATACATACATGCATATACAGTACATACATACATACGCACACTCATACATACATACATGCATATACAGTACATACATACGCACACTCATACATACTGTATATATATTCATAAATACTGTACATACATACACACAAACTCATACATATATACATACATACACATAATTCTATGTGAAGGTATAGTACTCATGAATCTCTCCTACTATAACTACTACTACCACCACTACTACTACTACTACTACTACTACTACCACCATTACTACTACTACTACTACTACTATATATACCATTAGAATTAGAATTTTTCAAACTACAAACCAATTAGAATTTTAATTTTTTCAAACTAATCAATTTTCAAACTACAATCCAATTATAAATTTTCAAACTACAAGCCAATTAGAATTTTTTCAAACTAATCAATTTTCAAACTACAATCCAATTATAAATTTTCAAACTACAAGCCAATTAGAATTTTTCAAACTAATCAATTTTCAAACTACAAGCCAATTAGAATTATATTTTTTTCAAACTACAAGCCAATTAGAATTTTTTCAAACCAAGCCAAGCCAAATTTGAAACCTTGAAATTTTTGTATATAATTTTCACGCTAAAAAATTTATCCTTCCTTAATAATTAAAATACATATACAGTAAAAATATATATATTATTCGTAATAAACATTAATATATATATATAAAAATTATACTAAAACTTAAACTCAAAATATTTTACACAATAATGAAAAAATATTATCCTTTCTTAATAATTTAAATATAAATATAAAAAAATATATTCATAATAAATAAGAAACCTAATATAAATTGTATATACAGTATATAAATAAAAATTGTATCAAAACTTAACTCAAATAAAAATATACACAATATTGAAATTATTATTGGAAAAAATATTATTGTTTTGGAAATACTTAGAAAAAAATATATATATTATTTTTTAAATATTAAATAGAAAATAATATATTGTTTTTTTATATTAAATAAAAGAAATGTATATTGTTTTTTAGATATTAAAAAAAATATATATATACTGTATATAGTTTTTTTTATATTACATAAAAAATATATATCTGTATTGGTAATACTTCAAGTTACATAATTAAAACCATTATTACCAAACACAAAACTTGCCCCTAAAATTAAATTATAATTGGAACATATAAATACAGTAAACATCTAAATTAATTTGTAATGCGTTTGGAAATACAGGGAATGTTTGGAAATCTTAGGGACTCCGTGTGTGTTTACAAACGTCGGCGACAAAAACAAACACGTCCCCTCCTCAAATACAAACGGAAATACTCACCTTGCATCAACGTTTGTGAAATGCTTAGCCGTAAAAAATAATGATTAATATTTAACAAAAATAATGGGAAAAAATATATAAGTTATGTTTAAATACAAGTTAAAAGTTTGTAGTTGAAATAATACACAATACAATGATTAAATACAATATCTATCAATAAATGTGACTTTTGAATACAATTTAAAAGTTTGTAGTTGATATAATATACAATTCAATATAAAAAAAATATTCAATACAATATCTATCAATAAATGTTACTTTTGAATACAATTTAAATGTTTGTAGTTGAAATAAAATACAATACAATTATTATAAAATTATACAATACAGCATCTATTATTAAAATGTTCCCTTCAAAATTATATAATTATGTAGCCCTAACTAACAACATTATGAAAATTGTCTTAAAATAAATATTATATACATATTTTTACAACCTTGTGTCTAATATAAACATTGTCAGTCTATTTCTCTATCTATCTAAAACATTATTAAAACTGACTTAAAAGTAAATATTCACTAATTTGTACTTCACTTACATTGTCAGTCTATTTCTCTATCTAAAAACATTATTAAAACTGAATTAAAATAAATATTATATACATACATATTTTACAACTTATCTGGTAATAATTATAATTCTGTCCTATCTGGTAATAATTATAATTCCGTCTGTCTTATCTGGTAATAATTATAATTCCGTCTGTCTTATCTGGTAATAATTATAATTCCGTCTGTCTTATCTGGTAATAATTATAATTCTGTCCAACTTATCTGGTAATAATTATAATTCTGTCTGTCCTATCTGGTAATAATTATAATTCTGTCCGTCTTATCTGGTAATAATTATAATTCTGTCCAACTTATCTGGTAATAATTATAATTCCGTCTGTCTTATCTGGTAATAATTATAATTCTGTCTGTCTTATCTGGTAATAATTATAATTCTGTCTGTCTTATCTGGTAATAATTATAATTCCGTCTGTCTTATCTGGTAATAATTATAATTCTGTCTGTCTTATCTGGTAATAATTATAATTCCGTCTGTCTTATCTGGTAATAATTACAATTTTGCAAACGGGTGTGAAATTTTGGCATCCATTAAAAAAGCGCAAAGTCCAGATCAATATACAAAATGCAATAAAGAGATGCACAGCCAATCAATCAATCAATCAATTTGCAACGACAAAACTACGGAATAAATGCCCCCACATTCCTCCCATGCTCTTATATGGTAATACTGTTTGATGTGGTAATACTGTCTGTCTGTTTGTTTATTGTGGTAATATTTTTAGACCCTCGATATTATGATATTTTAATGATTAAATAAATACTTCATTATTTTTAAGTAGTGTGTAGCTGCTTGTATTAAATTAAAAGATGTTAGTTAATGTGAATGTGTGTGTGTGTGTGTGTGTATGTATATGTGTGTGTTAAAAGGATAGTGTGTGTGTGTGTGTGTGTGTGTATGTATATGTGTGTGTTAAAAGGATAGTGTGTGTGTGTGTGTGTGTGTTTAAAGGATAGTGTGTGTGTGTGTGTATGTGTGTTAAAAGGGAACAAGTGTTAAATTTAATCATTTTTAATAATATCAAGAGTCTAATATATTATATCATTATTATTATATATGTATATGTGTGTCATGTTCAGTCATAGTCTTTAGTTCTTACACACTCTCATAAACACACATACACACAAATACAAAATAAATAAATAAAAAATGACTTATACAAACATATCACAGTTCAAACAATTCAAACATTTATTTTTTATCGAATACATAAGAACTATGAACCATGACTGAACACACACACACACACACACACACACACACACATCCACCTACTTGTGACGGGCAAACCAAACGCCGCTTCCAACAGTGTCTTCGCTTCGGGTAACACGATGGGGGCGGCGGGGGCGGGGGCGAGGGGGTCCAATTTCTCGAGTGATGATTCCGGCTTGGTTGTTTGAGCTTCGGGTTGGAGTGATGGCTGGGGTTGGCTTGTTTGCAGTTCTGTCTGGTCTGGCTTGGTTGTCGACTCACCCATGACCATTGCTGTTGCTGCTGCTACTACCCCAGACAACACCTGTCCCTCCTCTCCCTTCCCTTGTCCCTCCTCTCCCCCCAGTACCTCATCTACCCTGGGGGATGGGGCCTGGGCTGCCTCTCCCTCTCCCTCTCCTTCCCCCTTCTCATCTACCCTGGGGGATGGGGGTTGGGGTTCTTCCCCCTGTCCCTTCTCTACCCCCGGTACCTCCTCTACCACTACACTAGGTATGGGTGGGGGGGATGGTGTTATGGGGGGCTCCTCTACCTCAACTACCCTGGGGGATGGGGGGTGGACTCCCTCTCCCTCACCATCCCCTACAGTGGGTGGTGGTGGTGGTGGGGGGGCGTCGGGGGTTGGGGACTCACCCTGGCCAGTGGTGGTTGACTCAGCATGCGGGGGCGGGGGCGGGGGTGTCGGGGGGAACACCTCCTCTGCAAAACCTGTCAACGGAATAATAGGAGTGGAAGGGAAGAGTGGAGGAGTGGATGGAGTGGAAGAAGGTGCGTTGGTGGTGTCTACAGAGGGTGCGGTGGGTGCGTTGGTGGATACAGTGGGTGTGTGTGGTTCAGGGTCCGTTGCTGAGGCCTGCTGTTGTTGTTGTTGTTGTTGTTGCTGACCTTCAATCTGTCCACGGAGTCGGTAAGCCAACGACTCGGACAACTGAAAACAAACAATAACAAGCCATAGTAATAATGTTTTGTCTGTCTGTATATCTATTGGGTATTTATGGATTGAATTGCCGTTATTGCATATGTTCTTTTCTACCTTCATTACCCACTTACTACCATACTACTACTACTACTACAACTACTATAGCTACTACTACTACTACTACAACAACTATAACTACTACTACTACTACCACCACTACTATCACTAATAATAATAATAATAATACGAGGCACAGAAATATAATTATACCTTCCCTTTTATACCAAAATACTACTACTACTATAACTACTACTACTACCACCACTACTATCACTAATAATAATAATAATACGAGGCACAAAATAATAATAATAAACCTACCTTAATAACTCCAGCTTTCTCATCATTTACTAGAGTTATTTTCCTAGTACTCTGTGACGAACCCATCTTGTTATTACCGTTACTAGTAGATTATGTGTTACTAACTGTTACCAAGCTCAGAACATGGCAAGAATAGCGAAAAAATGGTAAAAAACGGTATTATTTTGGTGTGAAAATGGACTTGTTTTTATTCCTTCCTTCCCCGGCACCGACTCCCTGCAGTGTTGCCAATGGAGGTTCAAGACTCCCTGCAGTGTTGCCAATGGAGGTTCAAAATGAAACCTCTTATTTATTTTAATTTAAGACGTCATCTGGTGGTCCAAGCCGAGGAGAATCTGTGTAATAATAATAGTAATAATGATAAATGAATGAGAGAGAGAGAGAG